>OX457040.1:2571840-2789154 GCA_949752735.1 Lumbricus terrestris | reverse complement strand
CATGTTGCTGTCTTATTTTTAACTCTGGTTACGATTACCTTGGATATTATAGACGTGTTATTACAATATTTCTTTTTCTTTTCTGTCATTCAAAATGTCATGTAAGTTTCTTTCTCCGGCAATAATTCCTGTCAGTGCCGAAAGATTACTGTTCGGAATTCCATAACTTATGTCTAATATATCATAACGGTGATGTCTGTGAAAGGTGTTTAGTTCTTGGTTTAAGTCAACATGCCATTTTCATAGTTACACGACATCTCGCCATCGACATGGCCAATGACGTGCTGTTTGAAGATTGATATTAATTAAGAAACCTGCGCAACTGTTCGTCGTTTCAGTGACAGGTTGCGACCTGTCAACGACCAACGGCGTTCTTCAATAAACGAAAAATTACATGCATAATTTTCGTTTTCTTGTTTTAGTAATTATTCATTGATTTTTTAATGTCGTACACATTATGATCCTAATTCGTTATCTTCCTGTATCCTTGCGAGGCGTGCAGATGTAATTTTCGCTCTTCGTGCATTAACTTTTTGTACAGCATTACTTCTATGTAACACTTCTCCTTCGTAGATTGCCTCAAAAATCCTCTAACTTAGGGTGGTGGCTACTTGTTGCTGTTTTACGATATTAATGTAATGTAATGTAAATCTTCGAGAATTTCTCAGCGCCCACAAAAGCCATGTCAGGGAGACCAGCTTATTCGCCGGCGCCACATAATGTCATGTGCCGGTCCACAGATATCAAAAAGCAGGAGGACGAATCTGATAATTATAAAAACAAGCAACGTTGCGGATGAAATAAATTATTTTGTGATATTACAGATAATGACGTAGATGATGATTAATGCTTGATTCTTCTTAGTAACACTTTGTCATATCGAGGATGATTAACCTAAGTAAGGCGCGGTGTTGTAGTGGTAGCGTCGATGCCTTGAAGCCGGAAGGTTCGAGACTGATCCACCTCAAGTCGCCGCGTAGGGACCTTGGGCAAGTCCTTCACTCGCAATTGCTCAGCGCTTCGGCGTGAAACTCCGATGCAGTGTCCGCGCTGTAGTCGGGAGCGCCTCTGAGTAGCGGTTGAGGGCTGGAAGAGGCGCTATAACAAGTGTGCATACAAACAAAACTTTATCAAGTCCTCAGATGCTATGCTGGCGCTGTAGTCGGGAGCGCTTCTGAGTTGTAGAGCTTATAAGGTCTCCATAGAAATCGATAAATAAATTAAATATATAAAAAATACTGACGTCCTCGTTCTTTCGGACGTGCATTGGAGGGGATCAGAACTGTGTGGCTAGTTTGTCACTGTTTATCGACACTGTGATAACAAGGATCTTGAGCGATGCCCTCCACCTTCATCCAGGCTTGGGGCTGGCACTGTCAGAAAGCGAGCAAAGGTTCGTGATCTGTTAGCTTAACATGCCTGGCACTGAGACCCTTATTAGAGGTGTCTTATTATTATGGTCTTTGGCAATCATCTTCATTAAACATTTTGTTTGGTTCCGGAGGTCGAACGATCAAAAATAAAATATTATTTTGTAGATATATGCAAGGTGTTCAACGTATAAAAGGTGTTTAATTTCGCTAATTAATGACATAGTGCAGTCGACAGAACCGATTACTTCAAAGTTACATTGCACTCACGCACAGCAAATAGTCACCAAGGTATGTTGTCTAGCAACAGATTGAGTATGCCAATTGGACCTTACCTAACCTTGCCAGGCTAGGCAACATTCCCCACACTTTTGGAATATTGCAACTGTCTGATATTATTGCAATTTTAGATGACAGTAATGCATTCACTGCATAGAAAGATAATCAAGATTCGGAAGCTATGAACTATAATATGGGTTTTCGAGACCTCTTATCACAATCGCAATCAAAATCTCTATATCTCTAGAGCGCCACTCGAAAGCCAAGCGCAGGGCACCGACTTATTCAAGAACCTTCTGCTTCTTTGGCATCCAGTTGTTTTATTCCAGCATTGCCATGGTCCATCGCATTACATCTGGCATTAACCCTCAGGCTAACAAGTTTTTTTGTGACATGGACTACCAGGGGGGTGGGGTTGGTTACCACCCCAACCACTGGATTTTGTGCTTGGTTTGAGATATCACAGCTTGCAATAAACCAATGCATAGAGCAGTGGTTCCCAGCTATTTTTTACTTATGGGCCACTTTTTCAAGGTTGGAGGTCACGATGGCCAATTTTTTAGTTGTAGGACATTATGGTGCCAAAAGGATGACATTTAATTAACCAAAAGCCTATACATTTTTAATAATTAAAGCAAATTAGAATGTTTGATGTTATTTATAGACATCAAAATAAAATAATGTATAATAGGAAATAATATTGTGTTCTATCATGTACAAACCGTCAATTTTCGACATATATTTTTGTTAAATCTTTGAGAGATGAGGGCCATTTTTCAAGCTTGATTAAACACCTCTGACAGGGCCCCTTTTCGCCCACAGGTCACGGGTTGGGAACCACTGTGATGTAGCGTTCATTTCTGCACCAAATGAATACTCAGGTTTAAAAATATATGAAGCTTCATCGAAACAATAAAAAAATTGCATGTAGCTAAGCGAGTCAGTCATAATATATATTTACTGTCAATTTTCAACATGTGTCACCCAGTCATTTATAACTAGAGCGCCACTCGAAAGCCAAGCGCAGGGCACCGACTTATTCAAGAACCTTCTGCTTTATTGGCATCCAGTTGTTTTATTCCTGCATTGCCATAGTCCATCACTTAACATCTGACATTAACCATCAGGCTACCAAGCTTTTTTGTGTCCTAGACTACCAAGGGGGGGGGGGGGTTACCACCCCAACCCCAGGATTTTGTGTTTGGTTTGAGATATCACAACTTGCAAATAAACCAATGCATAGAGCAGTGGTTCTCGGCTATTTTTTACTTATGGACCACTTTTTCAAGGTTGGAGGACACGATGGCCAATTTTTTAGTTGTAGGACACTATGGTGCCAAAAGGATGACATTAAATTAACTAAAAACCTGTACATTTTTAATAATAAAATCAAAATAGAATGTTTGATGTTATTTATAGACATCAAAATAAAATAATGTATAATAGAAAATAATATTGTGTTCTATCATGTACAAACCGTCAAAAATTTTCGACATATATTTTTGTTAAATCTTTAAGAGATGAGGGTCATTTTTCTGGCCTGATGGGCCACTTTTTGCCCGCAGGTCACGGGTTGGGAACCACTGTGATGTAGCATTCATTTCTGCACAAAATGAATACTCAGGTTTAAAAATATATGAATCTTCATCGAAACAATAAAAAATTGCATGTGGCTAAGCGAGTCAGTCATTTATTTACTGTCAATTTTCAACATAAATTATGTCAACCAATCATTTGTAACTGTGGATGGATGGATCCGATTTGACCAGGGTCTATGACAACAGAGGTTGTTACCCTGGACAGAACTTTGCTTGGAAATTGCAGCACTTAATAAGCCAGTCTTTTGTATTATTTTATAACTATGGATGGATCCGATTTGACATGGGTCTATGACAACAGAGGCCGTTACCCTGGACAGAAATTTGCTCGGCATATTACAGCACTTAAGAGCAAGCTACTAGACCAGTTGTTTTATAACTATGTGAACCAAAATAAATATTATTGCACGTAAAGACACTTTATTAAAGGTGTCTTATTCGAGGTTATTTCAAAATTTGACAGCTTTGAATATCTTACGGCCATCAGCACACTCGTATTATTATTATTATGTCAAGGTCAGGATGTTGCTAGCAGTTGGATATAAACTCCGCCACTGGTTGCGCTCTGTCAGTGACAGTCCTAGGCCTTGATAAAAAAGGAGGGCGTCGCTTATAATCTGTGTAATCAGACAGCGAAGTTAAACTGCAATTAACCTCGTACTACTGGATGTCTCTCAGAGCTAAGTCTCTCTCTTCTTCTTCTTCTTCTTCTTCTTCTTCTTCTTCTTCTTCTTCTTTTTTTTTTCTTCTTCTTCTTCTTCTTCTTCTTCTTACTCCTCCTCCTCCTCCTCCTTTTCTTTTTCTTCTTCATCTTCTTCTTCTAATTTACCGTCGGTTTCTTCTTTTTCTTCCTAAGCATCACAAAAATTATTCAAGGTGTTCCTTTGATTTAACTTCAAAATTACTACCAGGTTTAATTCATGTTGAACAATCTTGATGACACTTGGACACCTGTATTAGAATATTACGGAACATAATATTTTAATTTGTCCAAAGGAAACAGTAATAGTTAATAACAATACAGTTTCATACATTCGTCCTGTATCTTCCGGATTTATAAAGCGGCTAAAATAGCAAAGTAAACAGTTGCCGGTTTCAATTCATGTTGAACAATCTTGATGACACTTGGACACCTGTATTAGAATATTATGGAACACAATATTTCAATTTGTCCTGCGAACAAATCACAGTTATTAACATCACCGCTACATACATTATACTTCAATCTTCCAGATTTAAAAAAAAAAGTAAAATCAACGGTTTCCTGTAATTCCTGAATGCGTGAATCAAAGTGCGCCATCTAACGCCCAAGGAAAAAACACAGAATTTAAAAGGTGCGTGGGAGGGTTACACAGCTAAATTCTGACATCACTAACGCCACGCGTGACTTGAGCATTGAGTGGAACTGCATTGAAGGATACTCTGTACAACACAACGCAGATGTAATCTGATGACTTTGCAATTTTAACGTTTAAATGCAAACAATTTCTAGCAATAACAATTTCTATAAAATGTTGTTTGCCGTTTGAAATACCGGTAGTTAAAGGTTCATGTTTGAAAGTGGAAAAATGAAATTACAATTTGATAGAGCATTATTTCTATATTAACATAGCGATAGGAGAGAAATCATGTGTCGGTTTGACCCGGGTTTTAAGCAGGCCTTCAAAGGAGGCACTAAACATAATAACAGCAACGTTCCTGTATTGAAAAATCCGGCTGCAGGTCGCAACCGATTGCAGTGTAGTCTACAGTTATGCAATCGAGATAATTCACAAGACCACAAATCACAAATCTTAACCGTTCTACCTTCGTCAGTTGTTCACCATCCAGCCACCTCGTTCAACACGCTCCTCATCATCCATTACACTGCTTCGCCCTCCCATCACTTCATCACTGAAATTTGCAAACCGCTCCATAGCCATTGCCGTTCCACCTCTCTGGAACAAACTTCCGCCAGCACTTCGGCAAACTTCCGACCCATCATACGAACTCACCAAAACTCCACCTCTCGCTATCTCCCCACAGGTCTTTCACTCAAAACTGAAAACATTGCTCTTTCATAAATCCTATCCTGATTCCTCCTCTTCTCATCACATCCCTCGTCATTTCAATTCTAAACATCACCCACCTTAGCCGTCCATCTATCTGCCTGCCTGACTCTCCGGACTTGACCCGCTGCCTATCGATTTTGTTTTGATTGAGCGCCTGTGAATAAGCTGGTTCCCGCGACTTGGCTTTTGTGGGCGCTGTAGAAGTTTCGAGATTACGATTACGATTACGATTAACTAGAACAGACGGCCTGCAATAGCCTACAAGGGCTCTAATGGCAACATATAAAGCACGCC
This sequence comes from Lumbricus terrestris, assembly GCA_949752735.1. Lineage (NCBI taxonomy): Eukaryota > Metazoa > Annelida > Clitellata > Crassiclitellata > Lumbricidae > Lumbricus > Lumbricus terrestris. The sequence goes on along the minus strand of OX457040.1, from coordinate 2,783,562 downwards.
TCTCCTACGAGACCTCAGGAATCGAACTTGAGTCCTGTTATCTCCATGCCAATTTGTTCTCAGATGCGCCGAACCCCTCCACCCAAGTTCGTCTAATTTAGTCGAATCTCAAAAGATAGATGGCGCCACTTTCCAAGTCTCACGCTTATTCCCTCCGGGCGAAGCCAGGTAGGCCTCTAATATTTAAATGTCAATATTGTGTCGTGTCACGTAAATCAAAGTGCAGCATTGATAATTGATCACTTTAATAAGAACATAATTATTTATATTGGATTTAGGAGTTTGTGTGCTAGTGTGAGACATTTCACTATTGAATCGTATTTATTGGCTATAGTGTACGTTTATTATGCTTTGCCCATACACCAAAATGCGGATAGCAATTGATATATTAAAGAATAATCCTACATTATCTTATTATTATATTCCCGTATTAAACAGGTGAAGATACATAGTTACACCATCTTGTTAGACGCCTATGAAACGTGGTCACCAAATGCTAGATAAGAAATAAACGAGGTCCAAAACTACGTCACTGTTCGCACTCTGACGGGGCCAGTCTCGAGCCTCGGTCAAGGAGGAGGGTGACACTGATCATATTTGCTACTTACTCAATGTTGTTAAACGACAACAAGAGAACGACAGAAAGGGCCTCGATAATTAACCTGTTTGCTTAGTGGGAAGGGAAACAGAGCATTTTGATTGGTGCGTTTAATTGTAGCATTAAAGTGCCAACTATTAAAGGTGTTTAATCGAACTCTATATTTAACGTACATCTTCCACTGTTTAGCGACATCTAACGGTCGACAGAGACGACGAAGTCGACGCCATTAAAAAATAATAATCCACACGACTAGTAATATTTGAATCACTTTTCAATTGCTTATAATTGACATCCGGTGATTGTCATGGCCGAAGACGTCATAACGTCGTCACATCATTACATAACCAAATCATGCTAAGCGTCATTATTTTATAGGATTTATTACTGCGCCATCATTCAATAATTGAACAACATCTTATGGCAACAAACGTCGTTAAAGTCAAGAAGGAAGAAATTCTTACACAGTTTTAAACCGCAGATCCATTGTTCATTGGTTGCAGGACTTGATTGTCGATTGAGTGGCCGGGTGGGGGGAATACCCGCCAAGGCGAAAATTGTTTGGAGGTTTTCTACTCAGCCTTTGCCCCAAAGACAACTCCGCAAAAATAGTGAATGCATTGGTCAACATGGAATTTCCCTGGTGCTCGTCTTCACGCAGAGTGGAAAAGCTAGACCGCAATCCATTCGCCATTGGTGGGATGCTGTCGTGCAGGGATGCCACTCTGAATTTTGAAAGCCATGAGTGGCATCCCTGCTGTTGTGCCAAAGAATGAGGTCCGTGATCTCGGACTTTTACTCGACAGCGACCTTTCAATGACATCGCATATTACTGGAGTTGTGCGAACCAGCTTCGAAATTATACTGAGGCAGTTGAGATCTGTATATGGATCTCTCACACAAGACGTGACACGCCATCTGGTGCAAAGTTTGATCCTGCATGAGCCGAATCGATTACTTCAATGTCGCCGTTGCTGGCATGCCACAGTGGCAGTAACATTCGGCTTCAGGTGGTCATCAATTCTGCAGCTCGCCTATTCCTGCGATTAAATAAGTTCGACCATATTTCTACCGAGATCCAGGACCAACTTCAGTGACTTGTAATCGGCGAGCGCACCAAGTTCAAACTTTGCACTATGATGCACAAATGCCTGAACAACCGTGCACCACCCTACCTCGTGGACAGTATCAGATCGCTGCCAGACGATCATACAGTAGATCACGTCTGCCGTCGTCCAAGAGACCAAGACCGAATATGTATCCGTCCCTGCAACCAAAGCTAAAGCGGATGATCGTGCCTTTCGGGTCTCTGACCCACGTGCCTGGAACAGTCTTCTAGCATCAATTACAGAAATAAGAACTCAATCTGCTTTTAGAAAACAGTTAAAACTGCACTTGCTGTTTGCAGTTTGCATTTATGCTGACGTTTGATGATATAGTATTAATATGTGTGTAAAGCATAATAGAAGAAGCTTGCTACCGACGATGCTATATAAATTGTCTTGATTACAACACTGTCGGTGAAAGGATGACGTATATAATATAACATTTTAGTAAATCAATTAATAAGTCAGAAGAGTTTATTTGCATTAATAAACTTCAGGTTCGTTGCATCTGCAAGCAACAACTGCATATACCAATAATTTCAAGACTCAAGCTACCGGTAATGATATTGACAGCAATTTGAATGTACATGTATATAATAATAATTGCCGCTGAAATGTTCTCAGTTCTTGGAGACTGTTCCATCTGTCATTTTTATATCATCTAGAAAACTGTAGTTGTTCTGTAACTTTTTTGCGACTATTTTGGATGACGCCCACGAGTGATTATTCGTTGTTTTCCCATCTGTCTTTCAGGTGTAATTTTCTGTCTTCGTGCAATCACTTTTGTACAATAAGATTATCTGTCCTTGTTTCAACAATACCACGCAACAGACTGCCGACGATGATGAAAACCACATCTGAGGCATATTATAACTTTCGAGCGCAATTTATTAAAGGTGTCTTATTTCTAACGTAGCGTTTTGCTTTCTCACATTTCACCATCGACAGAGCCAGTGGCTTTGAAGTGCATTTTCACACAGATAATGATCTTCAATGCACTTTCTTACTGTTTACATACATATCAGTATTATTCTGATATTTTTAGGAATTGGCCATATGATAATTTTGAACGCTGTTGACAAGAATACAGTAGTTATACTTTGAAAACATTTCAGTAAATTTATAAACAGCGATTTGCCCTTATTTTTCTTCTCTATTGTTCAGCGACATCTTATTCGTGTCAGGGCAGTTGACTTTGACCTGATTTAACCTAATCTAGTTAAGCGCCATTGAATAATTATTTATGACTGCAATGGCTGCCAATTATAGCTTAAGGATGTCCTATGGTTTCAACGGCGGTTAACGCCATTTGAAAGAATTTCTCATTCAGTTTACACCGTAGTCCGATAGGGCATAAATAATTGGCTGGCGAGCGTAATGAAGCTATGACCTGGCCAAACTGTCTGTGCGACGAAGTTGAGTGCAAGTCTGCAGGGATATGCGCCACTCTGCACATTTTGATGCTCAACTATTGTGAAGCGTGAAAATCGCGGTTTGTGTAGTCTACATGCCATTTATTCATTGTTGTTATTACCGTGGGACTTGTCGAATTCTTTCGATAAATTGCTCAAGACTTTCCTCTTTGGCCAATCACGGTCTCGAGCATCTCTGAATAGTTGTTTTGAACCGGTGGTAATAAATTTCCTAAGTTGATAGCTCGATTGATTGATAGCTTAGAGTCAATCTATATTAAATTTCAATACACGTTTCAATGTTAATATAGCCTAATATTGCATCAATAAATTTTAAACACTGCTTTTCATTTGACTATAATAATTGTGACCATCGGTTTCAAGAATCTTGCTTTTGCGGCCCGTGGTACCAAAAACGGTTGTACAGCTGCACTAATCTAGAATTCTAGATGATATAGGCCTATAATTAGTGTAGTAGACGTGGTCGAAGATAAAAATTATATTCAAGTTCTTGAACTTATTGTTGTTGAGATCTCTTATTAGAGGTGTTTAATTCTAGCTATGTGACATATCAAGACTTCAAGGTTCGTTGTTATTGTTGTTGTTGTTGTTGTTGTTGTTGTTGTTGATGGTGGTGGTGGTGGTGGCGGTGGTGGTGGTGGTGGTGGTGGCGGTGGAGGAGGAAGAGGAAGAGGAGGAGAAGGAGGCGGAGGAGGAGATTGAGGAATAGGAGGAGGAGGCGGAGAAGAAGAAGGAGAAGAAAAAGAATAAGAATAAGGAAAAGAGGAAGGAGAACAACAACAACAACGAAATCAGCAAGAAAGAAATAGAAGCAAGATCGAAGACAACAACAGCACCAACAACAACAACAACAGCAACAACAGCAACAGCAACAACATCAACAACAGCAACAACAACAATAACAACATCAACAACATCAACAACAACAGCAGCAACAGCAGCAACAACAACGTTGTGTGATTACAAAATTCATTTAATCGAAATCTTAATGGCATCATCGTAATGGTCCCGTTTGATTAATACGGAATCCGTAATTTTTTTTATAACTTCTGATACTTTGTTAGTCAATGTGTCTAATTGTAGCCTATTATATTGCTTAATTTCAGCAACACAGTTCAATCTGTCTATCCTATTCAAAATCTAAAAAAATGTACGAGAGCCATCAAGCAACGAGTTTCGAGTTAGCTACAACTTTAATTGCAGAGATAACCTCCGTCGCACTGTTTATTGCAATTAAAGCAATTAACTTTGTCCCTTCTGCTATTTCAATTTCCTTTTTATAAAATGGAAATTTTTTCCTAGTTTCACAATGAAAATTCCACTTCATAATTGTTGTCCATGTTATATGATTGCAGCATGATATCATAAAAAAATGTTTAAATTCATCGAACAAATCAAATAAATTTTGACGACTGATCGAGTAATTAAAAATGAATCGTCAAAATCCGCAACCATGATTTCCAACAGTTTTCTTCGTTCGTTTGTTTTAATTCAATTCTTTTAATTAGTAATTCAATTGCTACGTTAGCGTTCATCAGGTCAACGAATACACCAATGATTTCATGATTCAACGTCAAAATAATATTATGACACGGCCGACAATTTGACATTATCATTGATGTTTAACCCTCGGGCTGCCAAGATCATTAGCCCTCGGGCTAACAAGATCATTAGCATCTTTGGTATCCATCCCTGGGTTTTTCCCAAATCAAACTTGTTTCGCATGGAATAAAATTCTGACGTTTTAGGCAGCTGTAGAGGATTCATATGCACACATTGTGAGGTGAAATTTTGTTTTAAGAACCCATACGTTCAAAAGTTATACCCGATATACCCAAGGTACCCGAGGGGTGGATACCCCCCTCTTAGATCATTGACTATATCTTTCCGTCATTTAATATAAAGAGAAGCAAATTATACCGTTCTATAGAGGGAATGTAGGGCTACATTTTCATGCTAAAGAGTTTGTCTTTTGATAGCCGGAAGTGCTCAAAAATGATTAAAATCTATGATGGATACTTGACTGGTGACTCTTGAATATAGGACAATGGTTCACACTATTAAAGGTGTTTACTGGAACTTGCAAACTAACCTACTTCTCTCACCGACAACACAACTAATTACGTCAATGTTGAGGTGTCTTATCATAGCAAATAACCATTTAAAACACTTCTTTATTGTCGTGTGAGATCGTGTGGCTAACCTATAACATCAACTGTTCATAACCTATTCTCGCAAGCGCCATTTGTGGTATTTGTTGCAGCAACGTTTGCCAGTAGCATAACGATATCTTAAAACATCAGAGTCCGCTCAGGTAGATTGGAGAAGGTTTTTTACAGATCACGCCTTAGCAAATAAAATGCTAAAAAGTTAACTATCAGTTGGTCAACTGTTTTTTAATGAACGATATGACGTGTAAAATTGCTACTAGTCAATGCAAATGATTTGTTCATGTCGAATTCTCTATAATTATATGGATCCATCATACAGTGGAACTGAGCACCTTAGTCTTAACTCTGTTTTGAAAACACAAGAAGACTTTTATTTGCTAATAATTATTGGCTTACTTCCAGGTCGTCTGTGAATCGCTGGGTGATCTGTGTTCTGTTTAATTGCCATTGAGTTATAATTACGATCAGAAAGTTGAATAATTTGGCGACACATTTGTATACCGTCTCCTTTATTGCAAATAACTGGAACGATGATAAAAATAATCCAGGTGACTGCAATTAATTGATAATAATAATAATAAATAATAATAACGACAATTTATATGGCGCCGTAACGCGGCCATACCGCTACAAGGGCGCCTCACAAACGGCCAACTGCGGGATACGCCTTAGCAAACAGATAAGTTTTAAGCTTTGTTTTGAAAGAGTCCACTGAGGCGGCCAATCTAATGTCCGGTGGAAGACTGTTCCAGCATCTGGGACCAGCAACCGAGAATGCGCGGTCGCCGAAACGTGTCCTCATCCTCCGTACACGGAGGTCGGTCTTCCCAAGCGACCTCAGTCGCAGCCAGATAAGCTTAAGATGCTGATTCGAAAAATACTTATTCGAAAGATCGGCGTTTTATGAGTTCGAGATTTCTTATTGATAATTCCTAATTTAACTTCCTGTCTTTCGGAAGCAGTTAGTTGTCTTTCTTCGCTCAATGAAATTTCCGCTTCAGGCGTGTGAGTTGATCAGTTCAAGATAAATGATGTTCATTATTATAGTTTTATATGTGTTCTTGTTAAAGGTGTTTAATATGATCGTTCATTTTGCGGAGTTTTCTATTGTTTAACGGAATCAATGAAGTCGAGATTGAATATAATTATTTCCAAACAGCGAATTGATCTGATTTTATTTCTCTGTTGTTAGCGACATCTTCTGACTGTCAGTGCAGCTGATTGTGACCTGACTTCATTTTGTCTAAGCGCCATTGTTTGAATTTATTACTCAAACGTTTTCCATATTAATTCATTTGCGCTTGAATTAGTAGTATGAACTGAAATATTAGTTTTCAGAATGATGAATATTGAGTTACTAATAAGTCAAAGAACATTATATAAAATTGCGTTTTTCTGCCAAATTAATTCTCCAGGAGCTGGTAGTTAACCGCGTAGGTTATTCCCCAGTTAAGGGTTTGAGAATATTTTATGGTATCAAATGCCATTGACGTCAATTGAAAGAATCAATCAAACAGTTTACACCGTTGACCGACAATTATAAAATCGAACTTCTTGCTTTCCGGGCAATCCCAACGATGGTCAGATAATTTTATTTGGTTCTAGATATCTGCCCCACTGGAAGTCCTAAATCAATTGGGCAATGATGAGTACACTGAGCTACATTGTATGTGGGAGGCGAGTGAGAAGACTGCTCTCATATGCCGAGGCTATGAGAATAAAGTCTTTGTCGCTTTATAATATTCATGGCACCCTCTTGGACATCCTAATGGACTGGTCCCGCTCCCTAAACTATAGCACGGAGCGCTTTGAAACAATTGTATATAATAATGGAGATGGATACAAGATACCAGCATCAATGTAATCTGTGCTCATTATGTCGTTATCAAGGCGTTTAATTCAAGCTCCTTTATTTCAAGTCCAGATTTCATCTTTGTGCCACAAATTCCGTAATAATGATAAAGCTTTGATGTTTGCTTTTTTATACATACTGTGATATCTTAACGAAGGTGTTTCTGAAAGCATATTATGACGCGTAGAGTCTGCAGCGTTTCACTGTCAAATGAACTGTTCTCGTAGTCTCAAAAAGAATCCTTTCTTGGAAACAGGTTACTTGTCAAAGTTTATAAGACTTTAACTTTATCTTACGACCATAAAGGCGGTTGACGTTGGTAGAGAGAATTCTTTAAAATGTTCATCAATCGTGTACAATAAGACAGTACTACTACTGCTGTCACTTATGCTTATATTTATACGTATACTTATACTTGTTGTTATTATTATTATTATTATTCTTGTTATTGTTACTACTACTACTACTACTACTACTACTACTACTACTACTACTACTACTACTACTACTACTACTACTACTACTACTACTACTACTACTACTACTACTACTACTACTACTACTACTACTACTGCTACTGCTACTGCTACTGCTACTGCTACTGCTACTGCTACTGCTACTGCTACTGCTACTGCTACTGCTACTGCTACTACTACTACTACTACTCTAACTGTAAGAAACAGGAGCGAGTCAAATCTGAGACATGCTCTGAAAAGTTTAATGATTGGTCAAGAGAGACACCAAAATTTCAAACCAGGAGAAGAAAGTAAACTGAGGATATTTGTAAGTGCATTGGAAAGTTAAATTAACATTCCGTTTTCAGTGTTTCATTTCACATTGAATAATCCTTGATGCGTGTTTTCTATTGTTTTGCGACTTTTATTGTTTAGTAGCTTTAACTGCCATTACAGTTAATTCCATACTTTCTTAGCATGGTCTAGCAAAACGCCATTTGTAGGATCCTGTTTGGCTGGATCCATCTTCCGTTGGAACTGCCGCATCAACTTCTCAGCCTTCATCTTTTCTCTGTTTTCGTAAAGATGAATGTTAAAAACATCACCCTCAAGCTCAAGACATGGGAATGACACTCTAATAGACTACACCAAACGATATCAGGTTAATGTACAAATATAATGTATATTTAATCTATATAGATATTGTAAACTCTTATTCAAGGTGTTTAATTGCATCCATTTAGTTCAAAGGTTCTCAACCGGCGCTATGTCGCGTAAAACAGGTGTGTCGTTGGTGTGTCGCGAAGATTTGGTGTGTCGCGAATTCTCACAGCATACACCGGTCGTTCTGCTTATTTAGCAGTTTATAGGACGTATGTATACTGTGAGAATTTGTAGGATTATATATATATATATATAGTATATATATATAATATATTAGCAGAATTACGGGTGAATGCTGTGAGAATTCGCGACACACCAAATCTTCGCTACAGACAAACGACACACCTGATATATATATATATATATATATATATATATATATATATATATATTCCATTTCATCATTTCATCGCAATCTTGAGCAGCCACAATTTGTGCCGTGTACACAGGCCCACAATCCCTACATATGCCTACAAAAATATTTTGCGCATGGATTCGCAAATGTGTCCTCTCAGTCTACAATGTAACACGTTAGCGAACGCGCCGAATAAACCTTGGAGGCTTGGATCAATGAACGGAAGTTTGCAGATGACGCGGAAATGTGCCCTCTCAACCCGTTTACTTATTCAGAGCCAAAGAACCATAATTAACGTAGGTGGACAAAGTTACGAGCCCCCTTGGTCCAAATGACCCCAACGTTTAACAATTTCCGGTATGCCTGCTTTTCCAGTTTTCCGTGACAACAATTGGACGTTTTGCTTGATACCAGCAACACATCTTTATCCGTTCTTAAAATAACATAACATAACATAACATTTATTCGGTAAACCAACATGATACAGGTCGAAATTACATAGTGATTTACAAGTTGTATCAGTTTACGCAGGAGACCCAAAAGGGGCCGAAGGTCCCGCTAGCCAGGGCCACCTGAGATCATTTGATTGGAAGAAGTATCACGGCCAACTGTATAATTATAAGAAAGCAATTGAACAGTAAAATTCTTTATTATCACAATTATTTAGTTATTGGAATCTGAAAGAAAAAGAATAAACAAGCTACACACTTTAAAAAACGCAAACAAACTCTCGGATTTGGGTGAATTAGTGATGATTCCCCACAATATATTTTATTTATGTTTCTATTAGGTGTAAGAAACTCTTTGTACAGGGTGGGCCAGTAAGAATGCGACAACTTTGACGCTTTATAACTTGGATCCTTTTTTATTTGGGCGTCTTGTCCTGTAAATCAGAGAAATATCTACGAGATAGGCCTACTATTACGACGTTTTGAGATAATGCTGTTAATATTCGTTGTGCCATTTTCATGACATAAAACTGCAAGAAAAAACACAAAAATGTCTTAAACTGAATAATTATGTCAATTATAAACAATCACCTTGTACTAACAATTATTAATTATAGCAATCAGTATCTTGACTGAATTAACCATCAGTCAAAAAATACTCAATAATTTTATGTCAATAATAATCACCGTTTGTTTGCCATTCAACAACTCTTTAGTAAGTATGCCTCCGTAGATTGATGCACAAGTCCTGTTCTGAACAAACTTCACGCCCTCTGCGTTCTGCTGGCGGATTTTATCTAATTATACATCGGTGACGAATCTCGTTAGCTCGCCCAGTATCGGGATTCGATAATTATTGTGGGTCCCGTAATGTATAATGACCTTCCCTCTGGAATTCGTAGCAGGATTCTGGTGGGAAATTCACGGCATCTTTTCGACGTTTTCTCTTTTCTTTTTTCATGGACCTGTCACGCGTGTAGAGCACTTCTGAATTATCTGCACTTAGGCTTTAGCAGATATCATTTTTGCGACTAGCCCAGTGCTGTTTATTCAACGGTGACGTGGGTCACATGCAACTGGTCAATCCACAAGCTTTGCCTATGTGGGATTCTCTAATTGAATTCATCCTTCCGAATGAGCTGCGGTTTCAGCTTCTCAACCTCCTCTTCCATCGATGAAAAATTTAAAAAAATAAAGATGCCATAGATGACAATTTGAAAGTATTGTATTGTAGCTGTTTAAAGTTCTTTGTTACAGGAGTTAATAATTATTATAGGGGAATGTTTCTTTGGACATAATTCAGGAAGCAATGCCCTTATTTTGCAGTCTAGTTTTACTCTGCATCGTGTCAATTATTTTGCATAACTGTGATTTTTCGTTGTTATCCTTTCTGTTTTTCAGACGTGGTTTCCTTTATTCGGACAATAACTTTTTTACATTGACAATATTATTATTACTCCTTCGTCTACGAACAGTGCCTTTTCACGAACCCGACTAAAAATGATGGTTACCATATCTGATATCTATTATAACGTACAAACATTACTAATTAAAGGTGTCTTATTTTAACGTATGATTTACATTGCTGTACGTCATCTCAGAGTCGACAGATTCGCTGACGTCGAAGTTGAGGCAGATATCCGCACAGTGAATTATCCTTAATGCACTTTTCTATTTCTTAGCGACATCTTGTGACTGCCTGTGAAGCTGAATCGACCTGACTTAACCTTGTCTAAGTAAATTTGTTAAAACCATACTTAATGAACGATTAATGAAATTATAGCGTTATCATAAATCTTTATAAAGGTGTCTAAATGACGCCATTACTTTAGACTCCGAATCAACCCTGCAACGACATCATGCGGCCGATTATGTCGAAGGATCATTGCATCTTTTTTACGTAGTAGGCCTACCCTGTATTTTCCTACATCTTGAATGTGTCGAGTGGCGTCTCCGGCTTGTGTGCTTGAACGGATTGAGTGACTGCTGAGGAATATGAAGCGCAGACGGACGGACAGACAGACAGAGGAAGGCAGCCACTGAAGAGAAGTATTATAGATTCGTGTATAGGTAAATTGAATGCTGCATTTACTAAGATCTGGAAAACTGGAAAGAAAACTGATTTAGAATGAGGACTAGGATCCCTTTGCATATTATGCTTTAGTTTTGATCACGCTGTTGTGTGGATCAGAAGCATGGCCAATGATCGTGGCAAACAGCTTTCTTGCTGCAAGATGTCTGTCATTATAATGAGAAGAAACCATTATAATTATTGATGAGATGGACGTATAATTTAGACACCTTCAATAAGAAATAATATTATCTTTTATCAGTCAGAAATCGGGTTCACGCACTGAATTAAATACCTGCCCCAAAATGGCGTCTGATTGGCCTCTCTTGAGGGTAACAAAACCTGCATTGAGTTCAAGAATAGGATCAAATTTCAGTTATTAGAGTAACAATACTTTTCCTATACATAAATTAGTTAGAGATGTTCGAACGGGCAGAAACTGTTGGAGTTGAAGTAGAATCTAATGATCTTTGTTATCACACAGTGTAGCTAAACTGAAACTGTATTGCTACCTACAGGTGATAACACTACTTCGAATATAGATTATTAGTTTGCTGAGTGGAGTAAGAAAAGATTCTATTAGTGTCTGTGCCTATGATATGTCATGGCTGTCATGCATAAAATTGCAAACAATTAATTTTTACCCTATCTAAAGGTGTTTTTCTTCTTCTACATATTCAAAGAAAACTACACTGTCCCATATGAGACATTATGAACACCTATCAAAAATAACCTCCGTCGACGTAAACGACCTTTGTAGCTCTGTAAAATATCGTTAAACTCTGGACAAATTCTTCCATCTTGGCTCATTTAAAAGTCATCATGTTTGACGACCATTATTACACACCTTCGATTAATATGTCGTCATCGGTATTTCAATCGTACAAAGACTTCAAACACAGAAATCACGAATAAGCAAACATGTACGAGCAATCCAAAAATAATTCAGCCGGTTAAACTATTACTTGCATTCAGAAATTTATTTATTTATTGATTCCGAGAATTCTATTTAGCGCCTCTTCAAGGTAGGCTATTCAGAAGCTCTCCCGGCCAGACCACAGCTAAATAAGACAGTTCTGAGGTTCTTAAGGGAGGAGACTCCCTCCTGAGAGAAATCATAGAAGGAAGATTGGAGGAAAAAGAAAGAGAGGAAGACCGAGGCAGATGATGCTGGGATGGATGATGATGTCTGAAGGATACAGCGCACTGAAGAGGAAAGCACAGCGAAGAGAAGAATGGCGTCATTGGAAGTTAGAACCTGCCAAAGGGCAGAGAACTTAAAGAAAAAAAGAAGGGACAGAGTGGAATTACCACTGAGAACGAAGTGCAGTGTAACAGGGAATATAGGAATACAAACTTTTCTATTTGGAGCCTTTGATGTCAACTCTTTAAAGCAGTCCTTTTAGCAGTGATCCATGCATCAAAACCATTTAACATTTTTCCACCGGCATCAGGTCTTAGTTGCCGAAGAAAGTCATTCAACAGCACAAATTGCTAATAAGACGTAGAGCTAGAACACCTTTATTAAGATGATTATCCCTTCTCTAAATGTAGAGATGAAACAATTTTTAATTAGTGTTTTACCTAAATCCTTTATTCATCTCCTTCAAATCCTCCCTGACGTTGTCCATCCAGGTCTTTGCTTGTCTTCCTCTGCTTCTCTCTCCTTCTACATGCCTTGCAGGGCCGCGAGTGGTAGTCTTTTTCCCTCCATTCGCTCCACATGACCGAACCAATTGAGCCTTCTTTTCCTGATTTTAACCATTACCGTTTCCTCTGCGCCCAGCTCCTCTCTTGTCCTTTCGTTACTGATTCTCTCCCTTTTGCTCCTGCCCCTGATTCTCCTAAGTCAGCCCATTTCAGCCACCAGCAATTTTCTCTCGCCTTCTCTGCGCCAACACCAGCACTTTGAACCGTACAACAGTGCCGGTACCACCAAGGTTCCATAGCGTTTCATCTTGGTTGTGAACGAGATGCTCTTTGTCCTCCACATTTAGCCAAGTGTTCCGAATACTACGCATGCTATGCCGGTCCTTCTCCTGATGTCCTCTGTACATTTTCCATCTTCTGTTATTAGCCCTCCTATAAATACACAAACTATGCGACCTGCTCCAGTATTCTACCCTCCAAAGTCACTTCCAGCTCCTTGTGATGTTTTCTAATTGCCATTGTTTTTGTTTTCTCCGCATTTATCTTCAGTCCCATCCCCCTGCTACTATCGTCCATCCTTTCTGTCAACTCCTGTAACTTTTCTTGCGAGTTGACTATTATTTGGAAACGCCTTGAGACTATCCTATTTGTTAACTGACAACATTGATTCTGAGTCTCTGAGCGGCGTTGGGCAAATGTTTTACTACCATTGGATTTACGGTAATTATTTATTATTAATCAGCAGTTTAACGGCATCTTATAGCTACAAAGGCTGTTGACGTCTTTAAAGATTTTAACGTATGTCCATTCACTTTTGTTCAACTGTTCAGCAGTTTTGTCCTTTTTCTCTCTGTTTTCGTTTCCTTTTTCCGAAGTTTGATGACATCTTATTATACATTTGCACATTTCATGATGTTCACATAATACAACATCTAGGTTACTTAATTAGATTAACATCAAATATTTATCGCATGTTTACAAGCAATTTTGAACATTCATTGACCAACAATGAAATTATGGGCAGATTAGATATTCAACATTAAAATATAAAATCAAAGTATTCATCCATCATTTAGAGACATGAACATTGAACAATAATAGCAAGAGCAAAATTTTTTCAATGTCTGTTTCATCTATTACAGAATTATTTGGGGGAAAAAACAAACAACCGCACACTCAAAAAAAACCCACAATAAACACGATAGAGACAAATCCAATGAAATTATAAATCTGAAGTTTATCTTTGCTCAATACTAAAATGAATCAAACCAGCTAAAAAAAAATTATAATTCAAATACAAATAGACTAACATTTCACATTGCAAACAAGCCATTTATTAATCTATTTCCACTAACATTATTCAAAGCAATGGTAAGACTGTTTCACTTTATCAATCACAACTAACAACAGTAACCATTAATAACGTTAAGCTGATACATTGTTCTAGCAGATTATATTTTCAGATATTATGCTTAATTAACACTACTCATATAATTCTTCCATTAGTTATAGATTTACGGTAAGAATAAAAGTTTAACTTTTATAGCTTGCCTTATATTGTTATTAGAGGTATTTAATTTCGGTCTCGTTTTAATTGCGCATTAAACTTTAACCCTGTCACAAATAGTTTTCTTCCTTTCGTTCAATGCAATTTCGATAAATTTGTGTTGTTGAGCCGGAGTCTCTAGGTGGATACTCACAACTATTCAATTGCCATTTTATTATTTGTATGCGTAACAATGAATACTAGCATACTGCTACTACATAATGTCCATTTAGCTCAACTTGTGATCGCATTTGCATTTCTTCTTACCGACTACTACATCGATGTGAAAACTATTTGATTGCCATTGCAATTAGAATTACGTTAAGAACAATGAATAATTGGTTTCAGCCCTCCGGGTTTGAACCACTTGGATTTGCAAGTAGCTAGGATAATGCAAAGTGACAATAACAGTTGTTTTATTGAAGAAGACCGTGATTATTCAGAATAACAATAACAATGAAGATTTCTATGGCGTCGCACACATGGACTTCTCAGATGCAACAAGCAGCAGGAGGTTGGGCAGAAGTTGGACACGAAAGACATTTTTACGAATATACAAATTCCAAAAAGAGTGTTTTATTTAAGGCTAGTTATGATTCTGCATTTAACGTTATGTCTTTCGGAATTAGTTTCCCTTCTTCGTTTAATACAATTTCGAAGATGCAGTTTGCATTCTTGTCCAATTATACTTGAAAAGGGAACTAGAATCCCGATGGTAGAAACAGTTTCAGTTCAACGTTATTGTGCGATAATAAAATCGTTAAACGTCGACTTTCTCCTCGTCTATCCAGATTTGCCTCTTGCACTGACGTAGTTCCAGCATCGGATGTGTAAACATCAGTTTACTTCATTAGTATCATTATTCCAAAGTTTTTAAGTCATCTTATGACATAAAAGTCCGTTGACAGCAATGCAGAACATGCGCAATGCCACGTAAACAAGAAACGTCCAATGACGTCAAAACGAAGCAATAGACTCAAATAATTATTCAGTTCCTTAACATTGATTTGCAAAATTGATCTGACGCTGTCTATGATACGCACACCGTGAAAAAATTTGAGGAATACGAAAAACAACACTTGATTTTCGGCAAAAATAATTCCACGCAGGTAAATTTAAAAGTAACAAAAAGTAGAAACATCAGCTACAAAATGCACAAAACCTAAAAGTTTAATTCGGATTACAATTACGATAATAACAATATAAACTAATTCCATTATTAATAAAACTCCGCCACTGGTTGCACTCTGCCAGTGCCAGTCCCAAGCCTGGACAAAGGAGGAGGGCGTCGCTAATGATCTTTGCAATCACACAGTATCCTAAACTGTCACTGCTACTACCTAATGTCCATTTAGCTCAACTTGTGATCTTATTTGCATTTCCTCTTATCGACAACTACATCGATGTGAAAGCATTAATGTATTATATTATGTAATTATGTTATACGAATGATGAGAATATCTGAGAATAACTTCTGCAGACGTCAGCAGTCATAAGATGTAATGTAATGTAATGTAATGTAATTATAAATTTCTATAGCGCTGCTCACAACCAAGGCCATTCAGTAGCGCTCCCAGTGCGATAACCCCTAGAGAAAAAATAGGTCTTAAGAAGAGAGAGAGATGCAGATAACGATCCTGAAAGTAGAGTCCCACGCAGAGTGGAGGGAAGAGAATTCCACAAAGAGGGCTCAATGATGGTGAAGGATCGAGTTTGAGCAATTATAGTGGTCCTAGCCCGTGGAACAAACAAGTCAGCCCTGTCCAGAGAACGGAGAGGTCGATGAGAAGATGCTGATAGAGGAGAACGAATGAGATCACTGAGATACATCGGTGCAAGACCCAGTTTGGATTTGAGTACCAGAGAAAGGACTTTATATTGTATGCGGGCAGAGAGAGGAAGCCAGTGTAGTTGGTTAATCATAAACGAGGATATATGGGAGTACTTAGGAAGGCGCGCAATTAATCGAGCAGCAGCATTAAGGACAGACTGAATGGGAGATAGGCGGACCTTTGGAAGACCAATAAGAAGGGAATTACAGTAATCAATTCTGGAACAGACAAAAGCATGGACTATTGATGGCATGGTTGAAAGGGAGACAGATCTGCGAATGGACCTGAGACGACGGAGGTGAAAGTAAGAGGAGCGCGTAAGGTTGGTTACATGTGTTGAGAATGTCAGCGAGCAGTCAAGAGTGACACCTAGGTCACGAACAGAAGTTGAAAATGTAAATTGAGGAAAGGTCTGAGATAGTTTATAGTCAAGGACCGTATACAACGTATAATTATATGATTTACTGCGTGGCAAGTTGGTGTCGTAGTATGTTCAGTGCCATGTAGCCGGAAGGTTGCAGGATCGAATCCACTTCAAGTTGCCTCGTCGGGACTCTGAGCAAGTTCTTCTCTCGCAATTTCACATTCACTTCGGCGCGAAACTGTGTTTCATTGTAAGGGGTTTGTGGCAACTCCGCATAAAGGTATTGCTCGTCTGTTGATCCGTTTAATATAAGTAGCTGTCGTGACCTCTTATTACAGGTGTTTTATTCTTGCCTTGATCTTTATCTTCATCATTCTCATCATCATCGTCATCGCAAACGTCAGCGTGGTTGTCGTCGTCAGCGTCATAGTTGTCATCATCATCATCATCATGTTTGCATGTGCACTTGTTGTAGCGCCCCTTCAAGAGCACTACTCAGAGGCACTCACGACTACAAAGCGGACACTGCATCGAAGTTTCACGCCGAAGCGCTGAGCAATTGCGACTTGCCCAAGGTCCCTACGACTTGAGATGGATTCGAACCTGTTACCTTTGGGCTGCAAGGCGACGAACCACCGCGTTCCACGACCTGCTCTCGAATAGATTTTGCAAATATTTCCAAACTAACGGGTGTTTTTACTCATCATCATCATCATCATCATCATCATCATCATCATCATCATCATCATCATCATCATCATCATCATTATCATCATCATCATCATCATCATATTCATTATCATCATCTTCTTCTTCTGCATCTATTTGCCTTGATTTTCACAAGATTTATTCTAGGGTCTATGATTTTTTATGGTATGGTGACGTCAACAGTACTGCGGATGGATGGATCCAGACTTGACGATGGCTTATGACGTCAACTGCATAATTATTGGCCTACCGATGTAACTGAAAGTGGAAATTTTAAGTGCAGTTATGTGGGTGAAATAAACACCTTTGTTAACAAATATTGTTGCACTATGATAAACCTTGACCGCGTAACGTTACTACGTAAAACTGGTCTAGTACCTTGCTCTAAAGTGCTGTAATATGCCGAGCAAATTTCTGCCCAGGGTAACGGCCTCTGTTGTCATAGACCCTGGTCAAATCGGATCCATCCATGTTACTACGCTGAATGATTTCGAAAAATTTATTTCATGGTGACTGGATTGCTTGAAAATAATATTATTGTCGAGGATTTTAAATTGCAAATAATTACAATGATTGCAATTATTTCAAAATTCAAGACGGCGAGGTAGAGGACTTGCAACTCGCCCCTGCATGCAGAGGCTCAGGAAATGAAGTTCCTGATGTTTCATACGATTGCTTCAGGGGTCTTGCTTCCCTTGATCTGCCTACATCGTATCACAGAATATTTGAACGACTGGACTTTGTTTTTACGCCTCCTGTCTCTGCTATGAGTCTCAACAAGAGGATGTTTATGTGTTGTCCTCCTTTTCTCTAATTCCCTCTTGTTCGTCTGATTATAATATGCGCTCAGATGTGCTCCCAGCCTTCTAGTCGGTTTCACAGTCTCTCCGCTAGTATCGTCATCCAAACCTTTCCCCTAAATTATGTCTGATGGACGAGATCGTTCGAAAGTTCTCACATTCGAGCGCGCTCCCTTTCTTATGGGTTGTTATTAGGATGTATTTTTCCATTCCTCCGGGGCGCATCCTTGCTCCCATGCCTGGTTACAGAATATGTGGATTTTTTTGCTTAGTGGTTCTCTCCCTTGTTTTAACATTACGACTGTGATGCTATCGTGTCCCGGACTTTTGTCTCTTAGTTTCCGACTAGGACTAAGTACTAAGAACTAAGTACGTTTAATTCACCCGATCTTATTTCTCACATAGATTCCACCTTTCGGTTACATCTTGCAACAGGGTACGTCACCTCCAATAATTTAGACCATTTATGAAGTTTCTCAAGCGTAGATCTAAGGTCCTTAGCGACATCATAATAATGGCTGCAACGCTCATTGCAATCGACCTTTGGGTCTACATTAACTAATTTCAGACTGAGGGCCATTATGCACGTCTCAAATCTACGCTTGAGAGACTTCATAAAGGGTCTAAATTATTTGAGGTGAAGTATTGAAATCAGATCATAATTGAAGGGCTTGGAGAAGTAACAAGGTGTGTCGACAAACCTATGTCTTGCGAAACAGTATGCCAGCGTGTCCGGTAAACAGTAATCTATCACTCCTTCGAATTTTGCACAGATCTGCATATTTTTAGCGTCATTTCGCAAAACAACGTTATGTCGACATAATATGCTATTGTTCCCCCGGCAGATTTTGTCCGTATCTCTACTGCAATATCCCGGTAAGACGACATGCATTGTCTTGCTTCCATTAAATTTTTTTTATTAAAGCCGAAGCAATAATGAGGTTTGTCGACATAACTTATCATCTTCATGCTAAATCAAGCACGATTCTCGAACTGTGTAACAGAAACAGTTTGGTGTAATAACAGGGTATGTTGATTTATACCAGATGACGTGTTTGGCATTGCAGCTGTTAGAAAACACTTTGTCGACATAACCTGTTATTGCACCAGAAATGATACTAATGTGTTGCAATAACCCGATTTGAAGTAAAATGTGTAAAACTAATAATAATTTCATCTTTCGCATTGTATAATGTACCAATTCGTTAAAAACAAATTTGAGGTACATATTGCATAAAAACAGCTTGTTGATAAGCCGTCAAGTGGTTTAGATAGGCCTACAGCAGTTTGAAGTGCTAAATCTCTTTGAAGTCGTTTTCCCAAAACTCACGATTTCCGACATACCTCGTTATTGCTCCAAGCCCTTCAATTATTATAGGTGAATGTCCCAACATATGACTTTAGTTAACCATGTTTTCAAATTTCAATCTTATATAAATGGTGTAAACTCTTATTAAAGGTGTACAATTCCAGCATTTAGATAGGCCATCAATTCACTTTCTGTCCTTCAGATGTAGTTTCATTTCGGCGTTCGAATACAATTTCGAGAAATCTGCTTCTTTGCATCCATTACCATCATGTCATCTATTACATGACTTTTGTGTAAAGGGAACTTACTCGATAAAAAAGTACAGGGCATTACTATTGGTGAGCGCATATCGACAAAAGCGGAGCCGTCACAAAACGGCGCAGGACAAAACGGCGAAGACATAAAGGCGCGGACAAAACGGCGCAATTCAAAGTACCCCCGACAAAACGGCGCCGACAATACGGCGCAGTACAAATATTATTACATGTATATCCGTCTTGTGATTGTTTCTTATTAAAGATCACTACGAATTGAAGATTATGAGAAATCGTTGCGAATTCCGGCAAGGAGGGGCATCTAAGTCAGAATACATTCGTTTAAATGTAGGCCTAAGTCGGATTGATACAAAATAATTTTTTCTTAAATGGAAGCTGAATTGATGGCAAAATTTTCACTTAATCATTTATCGTATCGTATCGTATCTGACCATTTGTAAAGCGCTTCTTGCAGCAAGAGCCTTTCAGAAGCGCTCCCAGTGCGTGCAACTCCGAGAGAAAAGGCAGGTCTTTAGACAAGAGAAAGATGACGAAAGACTACCAGAGAGGATGGCAGAGCGAACGGATGGGAGAAGACCATTCCATAGGGAGGGACCTATGCAGGCAAATGATCTGGATTGAGCCATGGCGGTCCTGACGCGAGGAACAAAGAGGTCAAGCCGATCTGAGGACCTAAGAGGACGCAGCGAAGTGGCCGATATGGGGCGAAGTATGAGATCACAAAGATACGTCGGAGCAAGGCCTCGTTGAGACTTGAGAACCAAACTTATAACTTTGAATTCTATGCGAGCTGAGAGTGGAAGCCAGTGAAGTTGTTCAGCCATGAATGTAGATATGTGTGAGAATCGAGGAAGACGGGCAATGAGCCTCGCAGCAGCATTGAGAACGGACTGTAGGGGAGCTAGCCGGACCTTAGGGAGGCCAGCAAGGACAGAATTACAATAGTCAATCCGAGAACAGACGAAGGCGTGGACAATGGTGGTAAAGATCGAAGATGAAACAGATTTGCGAATAGCTCTCAGGCGCCTTAATTGGAAGTAGGAAGAGCGAGTAAGCTTGGCTATGTGTTCGGTGAAAGTTAGAGAACTATCTAGGGTGACACCTAGGTCTCGAACACTAGACGAAAAGTTGAAGTGAGGAAAAGTTTGAGAGAGTACCGAGTAGTCAAGTTTTTGGAGCTGCTTGGAAGTGCCAAACCAAATCACTGGGTTTTGGAAGAGTTCAAAGAAAGACGATTGGACGACATCCACAGATGAAGATCTTGAGATAGAGCGTCGATTTGGCTCGCAAGAAAGAGTTGAGCTGAAGGGGGTCCATGCACATAGGCTTGGACATCATCAGCGAAAAGATGGCCAGTAGCAGAATGGTTGGGGAAAAGGGAGGGAATGCCAGCCGTGTATAAGATGAATAAAAGCGGGCCTAGGACAGACCCCTGAGGGACACATTTAGATTGCTGAGCGTTGGTTCCTGGGCCGCGTCTCGAAAAGTATTCATAAGGCTGCCGATGTTGCCGGGCCTGCCCTCTTCGCATCTGTATTTAGCGATATTGATCATGTTCTCCGTAAGTTCTTCTCTGATAATCACACTGTAAAATACGGTTTTCGCTGAATCGTCCATTTGAATTTACCAGTAAGAACAACAAGAACTCCACAACAAGGGCGGATACAGAAATTTTCGAAGGGGGGGCCAAAGTCCCATGGAACTACTTTTTGGGGGGGCCACGTCTACTTTCCGAGCAAAATAGCTGGTCAAAAAAAAGAAATTTTTGAAATGGGGGGGGCCATGGCCGGATTGGCCCCCCCCTGGATCCGCCCTTGCTCCACAACACGAATGCTGTTAATACACTTTTACTATGTTTTATCCGCTCATCATATTGCGGTTGTTAGAAATCTCGTCATGGAAACAGGTTATCAACTGTTACTTATTATTTTTTAATTAATTTCAGTAAGTTCATCTTTCAATAGATCGATTCCTTATTTTGACGTTTTTCGTAAAAGATAAAACTGTTATGAAATAATAATCTGGTATTGCAACATCATCAGATAATAAGCGTGGCGTCATTACATTTCGCCTCCAGTGATATATCTTGATCCACTGGAAATGCCAGGTCGATGAAATACGGTAGAATTCAACAGTTACCTCAGCATAAACAATGGAGCTACAATGTCACGTATGCAGAAGAGATGACGTCTGTGTTAGCGCGTGATGAATATGCAAAATGTAGACGTTTGGAGTTCAGAGTTGATCAATCTTTGAATTTTTTTGTTTTCTCAAACGAAGCAATAAACTCTCTCTCTCTCTCTCTCTCTCCTCTCTCTCTCTCTCTCTCTCTCTCTCTCTCTCTCTCTCTCTCTCTCTCTCTCTCTCTCTCTCTCTCTCTCTCTTCTCTCTCTCCTCTCTCTCTCTCTCTCTCTCTCTCTCCTCTCTCTCTCTCTCCTCTCTCTCTCTCTCTCTCTCATCCTCTCTCTCTCTCTCTCTCTCTCCTCTCTCTCTCTCTCTCTCTCTCTCTCCTTATAATTATTTATTCGTCTGACCGTCGGTCTCTCCCCTGTTCGTCTATTCGTCTGTCTCGGTAAGTGTGTCTATCTGTCCGTGTCTCTGTTACTCATTCCTTGCTTCATAAATTCCACTGACAGAAATATGTCAGTTTAATTGAAGATGACTTGGTTTACACCCGACTACAAACTTATTATTAATTGATCAAATGTTTGAAAATTTATGACTGATGTCAACTCTTAATGAAGGTGTTTACTACGAGACTTTTATTACGTGATGCTTAAGGACATTTGTCTGTTAAAAAAAGGAGTCGAAGTCTCCCTCCTCCTTTATGCATGCTTGCGAGTGGCAATACAGGGGTCGCAATGTACGGATTTCTGTTTCTTCTCATCTCTTCCAAAAACTGTTCCCCTCTAGTCGCACGTTTGTCTTCTTCCAGAAACCTTGATCCTCTGCAGTGGAAGTGTCTAGATTAAACACTGGGTTGCTCCGACTGGAGTAGTATTAATCTACCGTTCTGAGCCCAAGCTAGGTCAACAGGCGTCATAGGTCAAAGGAAAAGGTCAAAGATCAAGGTGATGATGTAATCATGTCATGGTTATTAGATAATGAGGTCATGGTATGTAAGACAAGGTCAACTTCAAGGACTGTATGCCCAACCTTTACCCTAGCCCTAACCCTGACCCAGGAAATGCGGCCATAGCTGAAAAATGTGGCCAATTCCCTGGAACAACTGGAAGTGCTCAAACTGGCTTCCCAGCGTACAGGAAGTAACAATGGGCGTTGCATGGGCCTCCAAGTGCTCTGTGCCACTCATTTTCAGAAGCAGCACAAAGCGTTGAAATGTATATATTTCTTCATAAATGCATTTTATCTTTATTATCTTAGTGACACATGAAATTAAGGAGTGGGGCTGCTGGTTACCTGCCCTCTTATGCGAGGTAAAGTGAATGCGGTCTCTTACGCTTCATATCCGTTGCACCTTAAGGACAAACTTAATGGAGTGCTCCTTTTTCTTACAGCGGAACACAGAGTGTTTGATCGAATTAATGTATATTGGTTGATTAATTTCTGTATCATTTTAAGAGATGACTAATTAGGTGTGCATTGTGTTTGCGATGGCGATTTGCGAGAGTTCGGATAGTTACGGTGTCGATCACTGCAGTTGTTTTTTCTGACGACATCATTCGTCTCCAGGAATCTTTTGCTAATGACATGTACACTGTGGTTCAATAAAAACGTAAACCACATTGTTTTCGTATATCTCTAATGCCTGCTGACTGATCATAATAAAATGCTCCCAATATTTAGAGAATTGGACCAGCAATATGATTGTAGCATATCACGCTATAAATTTAACGGATAGAAAAGATATGAATCTTTCAACTTCATCTGCCGTAATCAATGCTAGTTACTGAGCACAAACATGCAATAACCGCATGCAGTCTATGAAACTTACATAGCATTATGGCATTCCGTAGCGAAGGTGTTTAATTCACTTTTTTGATCAGGAACAATATCCACCGTCCAGCGACAACTTGCGGTCTAACTGTAGTTCACAATCATCACCAGACCTTATTTAGACATTTTTATCAAGCATCGCAATGGTTCATTCTAAATATCTAACTACGTTTTAAGACTACCAGAGTAATTGAAGCCTACCTTATTGACTACTTTACCCAATTATGCAAAGCAAAGCGAAAGTGTTGTAATCTATAACTAAGTTAGCAAGTATTTTCTTTAAACGCAACACTGTGCAATGCGCATGGCAGGTTTAATACATTGAAACAACTGAACAAAAAATCTTTATACAAGCAAGTAACCGTTTGTACATAACGGAATCAGTTGGTAGGCCAAGGGCTGTCTGTTGATATGAATTAAACAAGGAAAGTTCTGATTAGAGAAATAAGCTAATAATTCGTCATTAAAATTATTTGACTCCTCAAAATGAACCAATTTTATAAAGATGGTCTTTTACATGTTTAAATCAACCTGGGCATTCACATTTTCCAGTTATTAATTGTAACCTTCGAACCAGTGGCGTAGGCAAGGGGGGTTTCGGGGGTTAAACCCCCCATTGGCTCCGGAAAAAAAAAATTTAAGGTTATTTTTCCATTTAAGTAAAAAAAATAGCAAAAAACAGGGTTTCCGGCCATAAAACCCCCATGAAAAATTCCTGGCTACGCCACTGCTTCGAACATTTTTTCTCAGCTAAAAAGGCACATCAAGGAGACGAATGGATTCATCACAGGCGGAATATCAAATCAAACCCGCAACATTGAAAGATGGCTAATTAGTTTAATGTAATTTTGTTTCTGCCGCGGAATCATTTTGTCGGCCTAGGACAATATGCATGTACAGATTAAATGAAGTTCTGATTGCAGAAATGGACATCGACAACATTGACGTTACATTGTGTTGACTTTTATAGAAGCTGTGATTTATTATTCAAGGTGTGTAATTGCAGTCTTCAATTGGATATTTCTAACTGCACTATTTTATCCGTCTTGACTATAATATTATGATCTTCCAGCACAATCTATAAGAAGTCACAAGCGACGAGTTTTCAGGTTAGTTACTTCTTTCTTTAAACGTCGAATGCAAAATGATATATTAGTTTCCGCCTCACAAACTCCACATCATCAATGTTCAACAGGTGGAGTGCGAGAGGTAGTGAGTTCGAGCCCCTTTGGGAAGATTTGCTTTGTAGGCTGCCATTGGCGCTATAGTTATATTGCAGGCGGTCTGCTCAGTTAGTATAATTAAGATTTGTGTATTCTGTGATCTCCGTTCTTGTGAATTGTTTAAACTGCATAATTGTAAATTGTAACCGGTTGCGGTCAACCGGAATCTTAATAAAGAGAATAAAGAGAATATTATTGACATGTTGTTCAATTCAGATGTGGCCGCACGACATCATGACATCTCTTAAATCTAATCGCAGTTGATTTCGATCTGATTTCGTCGCCGTTTGTAAGAGTCACGATTGCAACGTCTGTCGATTATAGCTTAAGGATAACCTATGGTATTAAAGGCCGTTGATGTCATTTACACCGTAGTCCAACAATGGCGAAAAGTGTGTTTGACCACCATTCAAGAGGTCAGGGGTTCAAATACAAGAATGGGCAGAAATTTGGATAATTCAACTCAGCTATATGATGAAGACATTGACCTACACCGTCGGTGTGAAGCTAGTGATAGGACTGCCACCTTCCCCCAACTGTCGAGGGTAAGAGAATGAAGTATCTGACGCTTCATCAAGGGCACCATTAGGGCCAGCTTAAGGAATGCTACTCCTCTTACAACGGAGCACAGATCGCTACATATGATTTAATATTGGTTGGTTTACTGCTGTATAACGACTATGTATAAATAAGAAAGTTAGTCGCCCTTGTAGCAGTAAGAAGTAAGTTTAGTTCACTGATGATGTTTTTCGTTTGCGTCAATCTTCTGTCGATTGCGATAATTGAAACCGTACCTTGACCAGTGATACCGCTCCAAAATTTAAGAAAAGCCAAGATGGAGTCTTGAAAAAAACCAAGAAAAGCCAAGTTAATAATTTTTGTGCAACAGAAGCTATTTTATCCGATAAATTGTTGTTTATGAAATTATGTAATTAATTTTCAAATTAATGTATGTTATTAATTATGTAATTAATCTTCAAATTAATGTATGTTTAATTGTAAATAATTGGTTTCGTTCGCTGATTTTCTAGCATACGAACAACATTTTGGACATAGTGCGCTAGTTTTGGGAAATAAACGTCATCTTCGCTTTAGTTGTTGTTGTCTCGAGTTTAAATTTTTTACTTTTGTGTGCCATGAAAGCTGACTTGTTTGCATTTCTAAGATTAATGTCTGTTGTTATAAATATAAGTATCTGTGGTCAACTTATCATTTATCTTTATCAAGTTATTTGCGATTTTGCACGGAATCTCGCGAAATTGCACGTGACGTCACAAATAACTAATATGCAGAGTCAAACAGCTGAGAGAATAATAAGAAGTCGGATATATACTAGTCAGTAGATGGAGCCAAAGTCAGGTTATTGCTAAGAATATTGTTATTTAGTAGATTGTTGCTAAAAATTTCTGTTATTTAGTGGATTATAGCTAAGATTATTGTTATTTAGTGGGCAGAAAAAAAGCCAAGTAAAAAAGCCAAGTTCCTTTGAAAAAAAGCCAATATCCCAAGTTACAATTGAAAAAGCCAAGATCTTGGGAAAAAAGCCAAGGAGCGGTAACACTGACCTTGACCATCGATTGTAGACACTGTGCCCTTTATATAGCATTAAGATATAACGTAGCAAAGGTGTTTAATTCACGTTTTTTAAATTTTATTTGCTGTTTCCACTGCTCAACGACAATTTGCGATCTGACCGCAGATTACATCACCAAAGCTTATTTTAGACATTTTATCATGTCCCAAGTGTTGATTTCAAATGTTTAACTACATTTTATTTCTGAAAGAGACGTTTAGGCAGACCTTAGGTCTACATCGCCTAACTACAAGGCGTCATTGTTGTAGCCAGTCTTATTACGTTGAAAAGTATTTTCTTAGACGCACAACCTTGTTCATGGAAAGTTAATTATATTCAAACAAACAAAATAAAGAAACACATTGTGTATATGAGCGAGCAAGGTGGCAGAGTTGGATCCAGATTTGACGAGGGCTTGTGACAACAAGAAATCCAAGAGGTCATCACAGTCGACAGACAGACGGACGATTCGAGAATTGGATGAACTAGTTGATTAACCTTTGTCTGTCTGTCTGTCTGTCTGAATGGATAATATATTTACTAAGGGAACACATCAGTTTGTCCGTCTGTCTGTCTGCACGCGTGTCTGCCTGTTTGTCTGTCCGTTTCCTCAGTCCGTTTCCTCTCGCTGTCTATCCGCGTGAGTCTGTCTATCTGCCCGTGTGTGTCTTTTCTCTGGTGTATATAATTATGCCTGTCCTTGTATGCTATGCATCGCTCTCTCTGCTTGTATGTCTGACTCAGTCAATATGTCTGTACGTGCCTTCTTTGTCTATCCAGTTACAAGTGTTTAACTTGACAATAGCCCCATGCGATGTTACATGATAGGCTAAGCATATATGCATAGGCCTACTGTTTATTGCTAAAAATTGTTTGGATAATATTTATAATAGTTACTCCGAAGTCTAAACACTTGAGTGATGGCAGTTGCTTTGACTACTGACTATTAGTGCATCATTTATTATTATTCAACAGTTTAACGACATCATATAACTACAAAGGTTGTTGACGTCTTTAAAGTTTGATGTATTGCAGCTCACTTTTGTTTAACTGTTCAGCAGTTTCTGTTTGTACTTTCTTTTTCTTTGTTTTTTCCTTTTGTTCTTTTTTTGTTCTTTTCTTTTCTTTTCTTCCTGAATTTGACTAACCGCCTTTCATGACGATAGTGTTCACCAAATGGCCGTAGTCGATCCTCTTTTATACATGCATCATTATTTATTATTTAGCATATATGCAAAATTATGCCCACATGCATTTATATATATATATATATATATATATATATATATATATATATATATACATATACATATGTCACCATAATTACATATGCCTATAATTCTTTATATACAAATGAGCACATGTACACATGTGCCCACATATGTATTGTCATTATGTACACTTATGTATTATTATCATTAATTTAGACATTTCATGAAGTTCACATGACATAAAATCTAGGCCTATTTAGTTTGATTAACATCAATTCTTATGAGTTCTCATTTCATAAAGTTCACATGACACAACATCTACTTATTTAGATCAACATCAATTCGTATCATTTCTCATAATCTCATATTTGCAAGCAATTTTCAATGTTCATATTTCACGAATAAAGTTACAAGCAGATAAGATATTCAACATTAATATGAAAATCAAAGTATTCACTCTTCAGTATTAGTGCATCAGTCAAAATTCGTCTTCGTCGTCTCTGTCGACCGTTAGATGTCGCTGAACAAAGGAAGATAAATTTGGAGCTGGGTTAAACACCTTTAATAGGTGGCGCCATTGGTCTACAATTACACTAATTTTGACTATTAGTGCATCAGTCAAAATTAGTGTAATTGTAGACCAATGGCGCCACCTATTAAAGGTGTTTAACCCAGCTCCAAATTTATCTTCCTTTGTTCAGCGACATCTAACGGTCGACAGAGACGACGAAGACGACGCCACATAAAACATAAAATGTCCACACAATGAATAATATTTGATTCGCTTTTCAATAATTGCTTACCGACATCTTGTGGTTGTCATGGCCGATGACGTCGACATTACGTAACCAAATCATGTTTAGCGTCAATTATAGGATTTATTACTCCGCCAGATTTCAATTGTTTAACGACATCTTATGGCATCAAAGATCGTCGTTGGAAACGAACGGATCCATTATTTAACGACAGCTTATGACGACATAGACAGACCATTGTCGCTCGCGAGAATTCTTATTGTTATGACGACAGAGGCCGTTGTCGCTTGCAGAAATTCTTATTGTGATGAAAATAATTGTTCCGTTATATACCGCAGCTCGACAGTTGAGTGACTACAGCGGATATATAATATTGTTAATCGAAAGATGGGGGTTCAAGATGTGGTTAGCGGTTGTCATTTCCGCAGTCACCCATAGACAACTCAGGTAGAATGAATTCGCTCATCTACACTGTCGGTGGTAGGATAAGACGGCGAAGGAGATGACTTGTCAGTGGCCATTAACCTTCGTATGTCGACGCTCAGGAAATACGGAAGTTAATACTTCATTCTCATGGCTGCTTCAGGATTTAATCAAGGAACTCTCTTCTTCAACTTCATAAACCGTGGCACAGAATGCTTGAACGAGGCTAAGAAAATACGGTGGCTAATGCTTAGTACTTCATTCTCGAGCGATTGTGATAATGATTGTTGTTTAGCGATGCTGCTGTGTCATAGGAAAGATGACTAATGCGTATCACTCCTGTTTGCGCAATCTTGTGACAGGAACTCGAATATTTTATACTTTATAGAAATCTGTGTCATACTAATTACTTGTTGGCGAAACTTAATGTTTGATGAAATATTACTGAAAATTCCGTAGAATTTTATTTAATGCTGCCATAATTTCTTATTCGAGGTGTTTAATTGTAGCGTTGTACAATAAAATATACCTCTAAAACGTTGTAGGCAAATTATAATATCCAACATGTATAATAGAATGCGTTGAAGAATGGCGCTCACTCTGGTAGTGCTAGTCTTTAGAAACAATAAGGAGGAGGGCGACGCTGATGATCATTGCTATCGCAAATTGTTATTAACCCGAAAATACTGTCGCCGATCAAGCAAACTCGCTCGACCCATGGGGCCCCGGTTGCATAGCTGTGGTGGACTTCACAGTTTGGACGACCTGACTCATGGGCTTAAATGTTTCCTTGCATTGGTAATTATACAAATATTCAAGTTACCCAGATCTGACTAAAAGCTCTTCAGTTTATTTCCATGACTATCTCTACGATTCTTCCCCTTCTATGTTCACCCATACAAATGTAGTAAAGTAACTAGTCTCATTAGGTTATTGGCTTGTGTATAATTTTTATGCTTATCATTTTGGTTTGATAGTATATAATAAATTATTAACAAATGTTCAGTGTCGTGCGTTGAAGAATAACTTATACTCGAATACTTACTGACCTGCTTAGTTGATTTCAAAATTTACGCTATAATTCGATGAACAAGCCAACACCAAATACGCCTACTCAGTCTTGAGATTTCATTAATTAAACAGTATAGAAGCGACTTTGCAGCGCTTTACACGTAACAACCAGTGCTTAATATAGCGCTGTGATATCGCTTAGCAAAGGTGTTTGAGTCACGCTCTTATTTCGGGTAGGCCTACAGTATCCACATTCACCGAAAACATGAAGCCAAGTACCCCACCTCTCGGTTGACAATCAAGTCCGCAAACCAGGTCCATGCACTAAACTATCGAGATGCATATCAAAAGTGCATAAATACGTAAGCTTATTCCAAGTCAATTTTGACGGTTTTCAATGCCATAAGATGTCATCAAAATTTGACGCGATTTAGTTAAATAAAGTTTATGCCCGGCCGATGTGATCATGTGATTTCTGTTGAAGGTTCTTTTGTGACGGTTTACGAATCATATAAAATGGCAGATAAGAAGAAAAGTTTGCAGGAGATAGTGCGTTGGCTTGATACCGTGGCTTGCTTCGCAGTCCACATCGTCCCACATACTCTTCTTTCTCGCTCTTTCTCCGCCGCTTCAACGTAACTGAGCTCAACTCTGTCTAGTTCAATATGAGAGGTCATTGTTCGATGCAATGGACATTACAACAACAAGATGTCGCTAAGCAGTAAAGAAAAGAGAATCTTACAATATTACCCGCGGTGTGTGAATTATATAAGGTACGGCGTTTATTGTTTCATCTCTGTTAAATTACTGTCAGATGTCGCTAAACAACCGTGGCCTGTTGGCTTACGTTAAATACATCGTGGGATAAAACACCTTTAATAGGTGTCACAGTTAATTTACAATAGCGATCAATCAGTTTATTTTTGCATTGCTCCAGCATGTTTATCATACAGTGTCTTGGAAAATGTGACAAAAAATCTGATTGCAGTCATTTTTACTAATAGATACAGAGCACATCTACTGTCCTGTCATCAGAAACAACACATCTGAGAACTCAATGTGAACATTTTTAATTAGTGCGCACTGTGTTTTGCACTGAGAATGCAAATTAATGTTTTAGATGCATCTAGATATTTTGTACATTGATTACACGTCCCAGGAACCTTTCGATGTTTATTATTATTATTATTATTATTATTATTATTATTTTTTTTAATTTTTTTTTTCCAAACAATATCCGGAGATATAACTAATGTCGCTCTGGAACGGCAACTCACTCGGTAGTGCATGGTTGGGCAAAAGTGCCCCGGAAAGAAATAGCATCAAAGCGTTGGATGGTGGCAGAAAGACGTTGAAAAAGATAAGATGTCTCTCTAGTATCTCCAGAGATTAGCGTTAAACGTTTTCCCAGGTCCTTAATAAAATCAAGTCCATTGTTGTTAATAGGACCCATGGTCTCCAGGGCCACGGGGACAAAGTGGTGGTTGGCCAGCAGGTGGTCGTACTTGGCAGTTTTTCTCGTGTCTGCCAATTCAGCTGCCGCCCCCGCCGTTGCAGCCGTTGCATGTAGGTAGGAAGGAGCAACCGTGTCTATGATGGTGGCATCCCACACGAGGCTGCGTCCTCCTCGCCACGGAATCAAAGTCATTCCGTCGGGTCTTTTGCCGTCTGTGCGTGAGAGACCGGGTGGTTCCTTGATGTTCGGCATTCCAGCTTGTGCAAGACTTCGGCTTATGATGTCATTTATTGTCGCATGTCTGGCTATTCGGCCCGGGCCAAGGCTACATGATAGGCCATGCGAACCCTCTGCAGTCACATTCATCCCACAAGGGCACGTGTGGGGTTCGCATTATTATTATTATTATTATTATTATTATTATTATTATTATTATTATTATTATTATTATTATTATTATTATTATTATTATTATTATTATTATAAGATAAGATAAGATAAGATAAGAATATTCTTTAATATACCAATTGCTATCCGCATTTTGGTGTACATACAAAGTATAATAAACAAACGTACATAATTTATGCACGAGATAAATGTCAAAGTCAAATGTCAAAGTGTTTTAGAATAGCATAAAATCCTAAGTCCAAATCCAATATAAATTTTAAAAAGAAGTTCTTTTAATGACGAACAATGTATTCTACACTTTGGTTTATATGGTATTATATTTAAATACGATAAAGCATCCTTGTTATAAATGATTTCCTCGTTAGGTTGTCCGCCCTAGGAATGATTCGGTCATGTAGTCTTGGCCTCATGGAATAAGGCTGGGGCCTCAATGGTGGGATGAGTGGGTTCAATACATGTCCTGGATTAAGTAGGAGGGCAGCGAAGAGCCTCCCATCCGCCGTGCTACACAGAGCCTCGAATGTAGGATTGTCCTCAGGAAGGTAGTTCATTCGGATCAAACGGTCCAATATGGCCTGCAGTCTGCCGCGTTCCTGTTGCCCTGCAAAGCCCCACCATGCCGGGGCCGCATATAACATGCGTGCCACTGTGGTCATCCTACAAACGTCATGCAGGCTTGGTCCCTTGAGGCCGTGTGCAGTCATGATTCGCAAGGCATAAAGCGACTGTCTTGCCTGGATGCATATTCGCCTGATATGGGCTTCAAACCCTAGGTTTTCAGTCACGACAACCCGTAAAATCGTCATACTTTGGACCCGAATAAGACCCGGAATCTCTGCTGGACCGAACTGTAGCATTCCTCGTCCCGGACGGTGAACAACCATCTCCTGAGTCTTTCTTTGATTGAGAGTCAAGTTGCAGCGTTTGGCCCACTCCGTTACATGATCTAGTTCTTCCCTAATCGTGTCACTGTTGATGGCTGGTACCAACAGGTAAGTATCGTCAGCGTATTTGGCCATGCGGTTTCTGGGACGTACTGTTTTGAGTTTCGAAATGGCCGTTAGAAAGTTCAAAGGACCCAGACCAGATCATTGAACAATGCTAGCGTTGATGTCAGCTGCATCCGAGACAAATCCATTGTATTTTGTTACATGTCTGCGGTTTGTGAGGAAGGTCACAATCCAGTTGTGTACACAGTCCGGAATGGGCAGTTCGGCCAATTGCTCCGCAAGATACGCATGTCTGACCATATCAAAAGCTTTAGAGAAGTCGAGAGCTATCAAGTGAACGTAAAGGTTGTCTTTGAGAAGCTCCAGAAGACCCTCAGTCAATGATATAAGGGCCTCGGTGGTAGATCCGGTGGGGCGGAAAGCATACTGATCTGAGAATTGATGGTTTGAGCAAGGATCCGTCAGAAAAGGATAAAAGAAACGGTGCGCTATGATCTTCTCCAAGAGTCGGCAAAGAATGGACGTAACAGAGATCGGGCGAAAGTCGACAGCTTCCAAAGGATGAGAGATCTTAGGTACCGGTGATATTGTACTTGCTTTCCACTGCGGCGGAACATATGCATAATGGATCGACGAGTTAAATAGCACTGCGACAGGCTCAGCAAGTAGGTGTGCCGCTCCCTTGAGCATCCACGCTGTTAGTCCATCAGGACCCGCAGCTGTGGCACCAGTAGATGCTAACAACCTGTAAACAGTATGTGCATCCACATACTCCCTTGTTTCATCCATGACTGTTGTTTTTAGCTGAGGAATTTCGTAATGTTCATCTGTAGAAATAGAGCAGAAGTGTTGATTCAATGTCTCTGCAGTGACTTTACAATCCGAGTGGGGAGTATTCATGCGGTCGCTTCCTCGCAGCCGATTTACCTCCTGCCACATCTCACGTGACCCTCGTTTAGCTCTGTCAAAAGTTTTGCTATTAGCTCTGATGATAATTCTGTTTATCCTCTCAGATAAAGATGACGCAGCATCCGTTCTTTTTTGCTTAAGCAGCTTGTTCCGTTTCCTCAACAGGTGCTTGACAATCGGAGTCATGAAGGGCGGGTCTCTCTCTTTAATTGTGATACTCCGGACTGGATAAATTTTAGTTTGTTTAGGGTGGCCGGTCCATGGCCCCGGGTAATCCAGACAAGGTGCCCTGGAAGGCAACGGCATTGTAGCGCTGGATAGTGATTGAAATGCTTTGGAAAAGAAAACCCGTTTCTCGTATATCTCCAGATAATTTCGACAGCCGGCGTCCAATCTCGGACACAAAGGCGAGGCCCTCGTTGTTGATTGGCCCCATTGTTTCCACGGCTAAGGGGACGAAGACGTATGTTTTCTGAAGGTCTAAGTACTTTGAAAGTTTCCTTGTAGCGGCTTTCTCTGCTGCTCTCCCAGCTTCGGTCGCGTTCTCGTGGACGTACGAGGCGGCAACCGTGTCCACCACGGTCGCGTCCCAAATCAACGCCCTTCCGTTGCTCCAAGGGATGAGAGTCTGGCCGTCCGGTCTTTTCCCGTCCAACCTCGTGAGGCCCGACGGCTCCTTGATTGCCGGAGTACCAGCTCTATTTAAACCTCGGTAGACAAGGTCGTTGATGGTGCCATGTCTTGCGGTCCGGATGGCCTGCGTCCTCAACACGTTGCGGAGCTCTTGAGCGATCCGGACTCAGGTCCTGGGTTACTGAGAGCGACGACCGCATTCATCAACCTACTTCTGGCTGGCACTTGTCCTCAAGAGTTTCGTTGCATTTTATTTGGAGGAACTCTTTTCGCGCTTCGAAAGAAATGTGGCGGCTTAAGACCGATAGCCATTGGATATGTCTGGCGTAGACTCGCTTCTAAATGCGCCAACGCGTTCGCCATTCCGCGCGTCACACCGTACCTAACCCCTAAACAACTTGGGGTGGGAGTACCAGGAGGCTGCGAGGCTGCGTCCCATGCCGCCAGACGATTTTTGAAAAACATGGGCCCTCAGTCAGTATTGGTCAAGCTTGACATCTCGAATGCATTCAACAGCCTACATCGTGATTCCATGCTAGCGTCGGTTGATGAAATCATCCCTGAATTGGCCGCATACTGCCACCTCGCCTACGCCGAGACGACATCTCTTCAATTCGGCAGGTTTAATATACTATCGCAGGAAGGGTCGCAACAGGGAGATCCCTTGAGACCTCTTCTATTCTGTCTGCCGCTCCATCCAATACTAACTCGCTTGGTATCGCCCTTGGCTTTTGGATACCTCGACGACCTCACCCTTGGCGGGGACCCAGAGATAGTGGAGACTGACGTGGATTCGATCGAGGAAGGCTGCACGCGTCTGGGCCTCACGCTCAACCGTACTAAGTGCGAGATGATCGCGGCCGACTTCGATTTCTACAACACCAACCGAGGCGCTATGCGACAATTTGACCGAGTCGATCCCATGGAGGCCATGCTTCTTGGTGCTCCGCTTACGTCGTCGTCGGCTCTTCTATCGGCGCTTGACAGATGCGTGACCGACCTCAGGACCTCGATCGACAGATTGCAACTCGTCGCCAAGCAGGACGCTCTCTTGATCTTGAGATGCTCGCTTGGCTCGTCTAGGCTGATGCACCTTTTAAGATGCACCCCATGCCATGATCACCCTCGCTTGCAGGAATACGATGAGCTGCTAAGAGGAGGGCTTGAACGGATTTTTAACATTACGTTGACCGACGACCAATGGATGCAGGCCTCTCTTCCAATCAGATTAGGAGGACTGGGAGTTAGGAGGGTGTCTTCGTTGGCACTTCCAGCCTTTTTGGCTTCTGCCGCTGGCACCCTCTCCATCCAGTCTCTCATCTTGGAAGCGGCCTGGAACTTTAACGACGAATCATCCGATTCTGCGCGGTCCGACTGGATGCGGATTACTGAGACTAGTGATCCAGCGGAATTTCCCGGCCACAAGCAATCTTTATTGGACAAGCCGATACTACTTAAGACTGTGCTTTCCATCGAGTTAAAGCTACAAGACCCATACGATCGGGCACGTCTAAAGGCCTCAATGGCGCCACACGCTTCTGACTGGCTATACGCCCTTCCACTGACCGCGTTCGACCTCAGATTGAGCGACGAGGCTGTGAGAGTCGCGGTAGGTCTCCGACTTGGCGCGGCCATTTGTGAGCCGCACACGTGTGTTTGTGGTGCTCCTGTATCAGCAAGAGGCTCGCATGGTCTTTCATGCTTCCTTGGTTTCGGTCGTCAGGCGATGACGATGACGATGACGATGACGATGACGATGACGATGACGATGACGATGACGATGACGATGACGATGACGATGATGATGATGATGATGATGATGATGATGATGATGATGATGATGATGATGATGATGATGATGATGATGATGATGATGATGATGATGATGATGATGATGATGATGATGATGATGATGATGATGATGATGATGATGATTATGATGATTATGATGATGGTGATTAAGACGAGGCATAGGAGTTGGAGGTGGAAAGGGAGAAGAACTAATACAGTAAGTCAGCCTGTGTTAGTGTCCTCATACTCAGCCTTGGCACACCAACTGCGCTCCCACTTCCTTCCATACTAGCATCTCCTTTCCGCCCCTCTCCTTATCTTCCTCAATCGCCCTTTTTTATCTACCCTCTCATTTCCTTGTGTCACATTTTCACACATCGTCGTCATCATCATCATCATCATCATCATCATCATCATCATCATCATCATCATCATCATCGTCATCGTCATCGTCATCGTCATCGTCATCGTCATCGTCATCATCGTCATCGTCGTCGTCGTCGTCGTCGTCGTCATCGTCATCGTCATCGTCATAGTCATCGTCGGTACCTCTTCAAGGCAGGTTATTCAGAGGCGCTCCAGGCTGCACCATAGCCACATAGCAGGATATTGAGGTTCTTAAGGAGCTGAGTGAATTGGTCCTGTACATTGTGTACAATAAGCGCAGTGTGATAGGAAGTCAGTCCAGGATGTAGGACCCACTGCTGAGAATGAACGTATGTTTCAGAAAGTAGTCCGCGACCGTTGACAATAAGACGATAAGCATCGCCCCTCATCTATTTGATCTCGGGACTGGCACCACCAATGCTGTAAGATAAGGTAAGTTTCGAGTGGAGCAGCGGTAGAGTCAATTAGTGGATGGACGGTTTGATCCTTATTTCAATAACCACAACGTATTTTTTTATGTATGTGCACTTCAAGCTCCCTACTCAGAGGCGCTCCCGACTACAGATCGAACACTGTATCGTAGTTTCAGGCCGAAGCACTGAGCTATTGCGGGTGAAGAACTTGCCCAAGGTCCTTTCGCGGTCACTTGAGTTGGATTCGAGTCTGCAACAATTCGGCTGCAAGGTGACGAACATGCCCAATATACCACCTCGCCCCCCCCCGTATGACAAGTTACAACAATGGCTGTTGACTTTGCCGTACACTGAAATTTGCCTGGTATTAATACGGCTATGTCAATCGAGATTTTGGCAGAATTTGACGTACTGTAATTGAACATCTTACAGCTGTCAACCTGATCGTGTGACAAGGTTAAGAAAATGAGGACGCTAACAGCTGTATGCCCCTCATGAGTTAACTTTCTATTTGGTTTCCTCCACCTACTCCTCCTCCTCCTCCTTTTTTGGTTTTTTCTTCTTCTACCGTTTCTTTCACTGATTTCCTCAGGATCTACTAAACGGTCTATGATATTTTTTTATATGCAACACAGTCGTCAACTGCGTACTTTCATTGCCCGCAGGATTTCATATAAAGTTTCAAAATTTTATGTGAAGTTAAGCTTAAATTAAACACCTTTGTTAATAGGTATTCTTATATTATAATATAACCGTGTGGAACAATGTTGTGTGATGATGAATCACTACTGCCACACTAATGGAGTTGCCATTATTGTAGCTAGATTGAAGAGAAATTGCTGACGAATTAGTAAAATATCAAAGAAAGTTTGAATTCTCAAATCTAAATCTATTAATAATGATTGATATATCATATTTAAGAGTGGTACGAGAGCCAAAATTCGGTTAATGCGGCCCAACACCGTGCCTTTGCCATTGTAGGCCCTTCTATGTGGATTGACCTCCCTCCCACTATCCGTAGTAAGATCTTATTAAGGGTGTCATCTTCAGCTCTTCGTTACTTGAAGTCTTTTTTTATTTCCTCGGGGCTGTCACGCTGAGAGCGCCTCTGAATAGTTAGTCTGCAAGAGTCGCTTTATAAATGCTTATATACAATACAATACAATAATAATTTATTTTCTGCTCCTCATTCGTCCCCGATACAACTCAGCTAAAATGAAAACATTGCCCTACACTGTCGGTGGCAGGACAAGATGGCGAGGAATATGACTGGTCACTCACACTCCCGAGACAAAGAAAATGATGTCGCTAATGCTTCGTTGTCGTGGTTACCTCGAGGCTACCCGCTTAGTAGACAATTCTTCATTATCTTAGACTCTAGCACAGAATATTTGAACGACTGGACTTTGACTGCATAATAGGAGTTTAACGATGATGTGCCATATGAACGATACATAACAATAGCGTCACCTTCGTATCACTCTTGAGACAGGTACTCGAGTAGATTAATGCAAATCTTGGTCAAACTATTTGCACGTATAATAGTGGTCTGTTTATTTCGAAGTTATTAATGAAGTTTCCGTACTTTAAATTTTATAGTTCCTGAGATGTCTTATTCGAGGTGTTCAACGGTAGCATTTTAATGACCAATATTATTATAGTAACAACACAGTTGTGTCGGTCTTGCCAATTTTAATCTTCTAGCAGAATACAAGCGACGACTTTCGAGTTAATTACTAATTTACATGTACAGAAAACTAATTTGATCTCAGAGACTTTATAGAACATTTAATGAACAAGCGAAAAAATATTTTTTTACAATTTTTGAGCATTTATCGATTAAATAATTCATTGCAATGCAGAAAATTTAATTCTGTTCCCTCTAATTTTCTGTCAATAATTCCACATCATCATAGTTCGATATGTTGTTTCATCGCGCACGACGTCATGAAATACAACTTAAAACATAACAGAATGATCTCGGGGACTTTATAGAACATTTAATGAACAAGCGAAAATGTATTTTTGACAATTTTTGACAATTTATCGATTAATTAATCATTGAAATTCACTGCACTATATTTGAGAAATAATCATGTTTGACCAAAACTATTCATGGCTATTGTAGAATACCTGCGTAGCGTATTAAAGGTGTTTTATCCCACACTATATTTAGCGTAAGTCTAAAGACATCGGATGTTTAGCGACATCTAACGATCGACAACAGAGAGGAAGAAATCGACGACGCATAAGTTTCCAACACTGCAAATAATATTTTTTGAATCGCTTTTTTATTGCTTGACAACATCTTCTTGTTATAAATACCATTGCATCGGCCAACCACCTCTCATTTAGAATTAGACATAGTTGATTTACCTAGTTACGTTGAAGCGGCGGAGAAAGAGAAAGAAGCAAGATTAGATTAGATTAGATTAGATTTGATTAGATTAGATTAGATTAGATTAGATTTGATTAGCGCAAAATCAGACTTTAAGATTTACAGTGGTTTTTCATCGCCATCCATGAAATTCTTAGCATCCGCCTGAGTACGTTCATTTCAAATCCATTTATCCTTATCTCATCAGATGGTCTATCCTTCACATCCATAAGTTGCGACTGGTCAAATCAGTGCCCTCAAAAGTCTTATCTTATTGTCACCGGTATGCCATGGCTTCTCCATAAAAATATGTTTTTTAATGTTACTATGATTCCTGTCCCAAATGTAGCCCAAATTTCAACTTTAGTCTATTACAGCAATAAAGGTGTTTTATGTCCTACATTATGTTTCAGTCTTGCTTCCATTGTCTAAAGATTATCATGAAAGATTGGACTCAGATTTGAACTCGTAGGAAGGAGAGGGATGATGGAGATGACGTAAAACAAAGTGGGAGAAAGTAGGGGAGAATGGGAAGTAGATGGGAGATAAGTGTAGGCGAGATATGGAGAGGCAAGGTGATGGTAGTGTTATGCAAATGATGACTTTAATTATAGGAGATATAAAGCAAGTGTTCAGAATTTATTAAAATAATTTCTACAGACATCAATGCATTTTGATTCCGTAAGATGTCGTAAAAATCTGCGTCCATCCACCGTTTAACACCGCCACAGGCCATGCAGCTCTCCCGCTGAATATGCCAGTCTGTATCCTGGAGCAGGGAGGAGGGCTACGCCAGACGTATACATGTACGCTATGAAACAGATTAGAAAAGATTAGATTAGATGAAATTAGATTAGATTAGACTAGATTGGATTAGATTGGATTATGCTATACTAGATTAGACTAGACTAGACTAGACCAGACTAGACTTGACTAGACTAGACTAGACTATAAACTAGATCATATTAGATTAGATTAGATTGTATTAGATTAGATTGGATTAGATTAGATTAGATTGGATTAGATTGAACTCGTCGGTCGATTTTACAAAGCGCTCTTTTTACATACCTTTCGAACACTCTAAACTCACGGTATATAAAAAAGGCCGAAGAAAATAATTTATTATTCGGTTACTATTTCATAATATTACTATTACATAACTGGCCTAGTTAGCTACACCGGTAAGTGCGAGCTGCATTCGTCTGTTGGTTGCAACGGACTGCGGTTCAAACCCCGGGCTGGGAGTTGACATTCAGAGATTTAGATATCTCGGGCTAGCACGTGTGGGACGCAGGGGCGCAAGCTCCTGCGGAGCGACCTTGGGCAAGTTGCTTACCCATCATTGTCTGTGAGGAAGGCAACGGGAAACCACCTCACTCATCTCATCCCCAGGGGCGTAAAAGCCAATGAACCTGCCTTCGGGCAGAGCACCATCATCATCATCATTTCATAATGAAATGGCCAAGCAGTTCGCTTCGAGAGACATCATTCCAATCAAGAACTCCTAATGCATCATTAAAGCAATATGTTGGATGGATTTGAGCAGAGTAAAAATAGGAGAAAAATATTTACCTCTGTTCCCATTCAATTTTTTTAAAAGTTAGACAGTTATTAGTATCATTTGTGGGGTGCGGTGGTTTAAGACTGTAACCAAACAGTAGCGAAATGTCTGCTTGATTGTCATTTTAGAGGTCATGGGTTCAAATCAAAGCCTGGAGAGATATTTTGTACGAGGTTCCTATCCCGCCAGCGACCATAGCCACCACGACTATGATGACAACTGACCTACACTGCTGATGGGAGACGAGTGAGCGGACTGGTCACCTGATTTAATCATATGCAGAGGCTAATAATATAATGAAGTCTCTGACGCTTCATATCCATGGCGCACGCAATACGAACTTAATGCACTGCTCTTCTTCTTGCACCGGAACACAAAGTGTTAAACCCAATTATTATATCTTGGTTTGTTGACTACTGTTTAACGATGATGTTTCATTAAGACGACTAATCACAGGAACCCTTTTCCTTCATTATGTCATTGCATCTGACATTGCGACAGTTCATATTGTGTCGAGCACTGCTTGAGTAATTTTACGACGAAATCTTGCGGTTATTTATGTCTTTGGCGTCGATCACGTGTGGATTGCAATGCAGGCGTCAAGCTAGAAGACCTCAGGAGTAGATATTACATAGCAAACGAATGCGATATGTGTATATTATAATGTCATGATGTTACTTAACAAAGGTGTTTTATTCACGCTTTATTTCAAGAATAAAGTTAGCACTGCTCAGCGAAAACTTGCTGTCCAATTGCAGATTACATCACGCTGCGTTACAATAAATCATAAAGACCAGCTTGCCCTGCAAGAGCAGATTCAAGTAGACCTGTTTACCGACAATAAGTGACAGCACAAAGTGTCAGTGTTGTAACCTATCAAAGTGTTTTTAGTCGCACAGCACTCTTCAGAGAGTCATAAAAGAATTAGATAAAAGAGGCAAGAACTCATGTGTACTTACTTCTGCATTGTGATTCCATAAGAGCACGTTGTGATTCTGATAGTTCAGTTTGCTACAATGCAACCCATCTGTTTCTTGTTTGGTTCCTGTTTAATGGCACTGTTTTATATCAAACTAGATGTGTTACCCGGCGTTGCCCGGGAAATTTAAGGTTTTCAACACTACCCCTCTAAATTTCGGGTTTTAGGCAACCCTCTACCCCACCCCGCTTCAACAAAAAGCCAAACAAGACCCGTCCCTGAGCCGCGGGTGTGTGTGCTGACTGCGGCCTATTACAATTATTGCATGCTGTCTGTTCTGTTAGTATAGTTAATATTTCTGTGATCTGTGTATTATTGTTTCAACTGCATAATTGTACAGTACACTGTAACCGGTTTCGGTTTGTCGACCGGATTGTCGAATGAACGGAATGACGTCATCCGGACTGTCGACTATTTACTAATTCGGCACGTGCTGATTAAATCTGTCTTGATACTAATTCGGGTTTTAAAGTGAATTAAGAGATGAACTTAGTTGCGTTGACCTTAAAGTTTGGGTAATAATCAATTGCCAAAAATTGTTAAACCGACGCTCTGTCATTTCCGAGTCTATTCTGGGACAAAGAGCCAAAATACATCCGGACATACAAACAAACAAATGGAAGGACACACTTTCTGAAATATATTAGAGATATGTTTAGCGTTACCCACTTATTTTAAGTTTCAGACTGGCACTCTTAGAGCACGGTCTGTGGCAAGATATGATTACAGTGCCAGTAGGTCATTAATGGACTGTCGGTCACGAAGTATTGCACGCCTATTGATCGAAGTGTAATTATAATAATACAATCTCCCTTATAAAAGGTGTTTAATTTCAGCTTAATATTATTTCACGTAGTCTCCAGTGTTTAGCGACATCTAACGATTTATGGTTCTGCTATCGTCAACTCCAGCATCACGTCACCGTAAATTGAAAAAATCGATTAATTGAGATGAAAAAACATTACATCGCATTCGTCTCCGAATTGCAACGTTTCACACACACAAAATATTCAATCGATCGCAATTTGTGATTGCAAATTCCATTGCCTAGTCTCAATTAAAAAGTAGTTCTACTCCTGCTGGCATTTATTCATAAAAAATGACTGGCTCTTCGAATTTTTAGAATTTTCAGGTGAAAAGCTGGAATAGTTTTCAGCGGGTTTTCGAAGGTTTGATGTGAACAGATGCGGCCGTATATGTTTTGATTTTCGTCCCCACTTGACTGCCACCCAGTCCTTACAGTGCGGGATGGGGTGACGTCCACCAGCCGAAGCGCCAGGTCAAAGTCACGTGGGCTATCGTGGAAATGAAGAGGATGACGCAACGGCGAAGGAAGGACTCCACCGACTGACATCAACTCCACAGCGTCTTACACTGAGAGAGGAAGAAGATGATCGGGACATTGCTTAGCCTAGGTTAGACAAGTGTCAAAAGGATACAACTGATGTAATGTAATGTATATATAAATATTCGAGAATTACTCAGCGCCAACAAAAACAAGACCAGCTCATTGACCGGCGCTATAGTAATTACGAAATCAAGACCGCTCTTGCTAGAGCTGCTCTTTTCGCTCCGATGCCAGGTCAAATCCTTGGAGGTCAAGCCGAGCAGATAGCGTGGTATTTCGGTGGTTGTCGATGATGACGGTATTTTGGTGGTGAATCCTGATTAGAATCAAAACGTCGTGATAATTTGAAGAGTTCGGTTTTCAGTCGTGAATCGAAAGCAACAGAGGAGAGTGAGGGGTCCTTCTACAATCAAACGAGCCGCTAAGTAGCAATGAAGGGACACCAAGTCTAATTCGAGTCCAAATAGTGACATTTATTGCCTCTAAATATTTCTTTAAAAAGGTGTTCAAGCCCAGCCCTCTATTTTTCGCGTCAAAATTTATGGCAACTGGA
The DNA here is from genome assembly GCA_949752735.1 of Lumbricus terrestris. Classification (NCBI taxonomy): domain Eukaryota; kingdom Metazoa; phylum Annelida; class Clitellata; order Crassiclitellata; family Lumbricidae; genus Lumbricus; species Lumbricus terrestris. The sequence continues at coordinate 2,740,007 of OX457040.1, read as the reverse complement.
AAAAATGATCAATTCATTAAGTAGCATTAATCTGCCGCAGTTATTTTATCTTATAACTTTTGTCTAATAAGAAATTCAGAAAAATTAAAGGTATAGAAATCGTTTCAAATTTAAAATGTAAGCATGAGTTCACATAATTCATGCTGATCGACATAACGCAATTAAAACCTAATCAGAAGTAGGCTAAAGACCATAAATGTGTACTAAATTAGGCTATATATTGTACATTTGTACTTAAAATTGTTGCTTACAAATATTAATTATAGGCTCAATAATTAATATCAAAATAACTCTTACAAATTTCATAATTTCTTGTACTAATGATTCATTCATTCATTCATTCATTCATTCATTCATTCATTCATTCATTCATTCATTCATTCATACCGAAAACTTATATAGCGCCCCTTCAAGAAGCCTACTCAGAGGCGCTCCCAGTCCAGCCACAGCTAAAAAGATAGGTTTTGAGCAACTAAGTCTTGTAGAAAGCAGACAAATTATTCCGAGGTAGTAAGCGTAGTGCAAGCGGGAGCCCATTCCATGTTGACGGGCCAACAACCGAGATAATAATGACTCAAACAATTATATAATGACACTATGGTTAATAGATGAATCCTTGAGAGTACGGCCAAAACGTATGGGATATCTAATAAAAATTAAATTAAGGAAAATAATTATAGTAGTAAATAAATAAATAAAGTTCCATAACAAATAAAAACGATAAAAAAACGATGCGAAAAATTGGAAAAACGAAAAAACGACGTTTTTTGGGAGAGAATAAAAAACGAAAAAAAAATGTTTTTTACAACTATGGTATAGATGTTTTGAATTTATGGATGCTTAACGAAGGTTCTAGTTCGAGACTTTTTATTGTGCAATTCTAACGTTTAGCAACATATTAATTACTGTCAATTGACTGTTGTCTTCTTCGTTTATTGGCTAGGAAATTCGCTCCAAAAACACAGCAGTTAACAAAGAGATCGATTTCGACTCGTTCAGCATAAACTATATGAATTAAGTTACATGTTGACATGGAATCAAGACTTTTACGACATCTGATGAATGCACTTTTGCTTGATAAAAATAATGATTAGAAACGCTCCGAGTATTTCTTCAGCCTGACACTACAAACAGTACTTACACTGTGCCTAAACAATATTGGTGATTCCGAAGTTTGACAAATTCCTCATAATCCGTTTCTTTTCTCGTAGCACATAGCATTTCCAACACTTTGCGTTATTATATTTTCGGTTAACGGTAGTCAACTTTTATAGTAACTGAGCAAAGCCAGCGAAGGTGTTTAAATCCAGCTAATTGCTTTGCGTATAATAATTATAGTAGCCAGCAATTCGGGAAATTTTACGATCGACGGTCCTGTTGGCGTCGACCCACGGTACATCACCTGATGCTATAATTCGACTAATTCACTATTACCTTCCTATGCGTATCTCTATCGCGATTAATTTCGATCGGTTTTTCTGCCTCATATGGTTTGCATCAGGGTTCAATGAATGAACGCACCTCATTGGTCAACTGCCCAAATTTGGTCACGTTACAAATTATATGCTAAAGGTTCTGCATTGGCTCCCTGTTTGTCAGCGCATAGAATAAAGAATCTCATATACATGTAATTATGGTCCGAATCGTCATTTGACTTTTGATCCCTTTCTATTGATTGTGAGCGAAGGTTCAAGAGCTCAGCTTGTTCAGCTGATCGGAGGTCAGATCGCCGCTGGACACCAGAAGTGGGACAGCAGAGCTCATGCAGGTGCATGGTAGCCAGGCCCTCCATGTAGTGCCAGACTAATGCAAAATGCCAGTAGGTGATCCGTTGTGTAGTAGGAAGCAAGTCGGGTACATTCCTCATGCAGATGCTTATAATTGTAGAATAATAGTGCAGTCTATTAAAGGTGTTTATGTCCCACTCTTTATTTATTCATTCATTCATTCATTCGGACATTTAAGGTGTAGTTTAACGACGCGGTTTCAAAGGCCATCAAGGTCGATTGCATAGACATTTTTTATGCAATTTTAAAGCGCAGATTGAGTCTAGTGAATAGTAGGTTTGACCACATATGTTATATTACAGACATATGCGAAGCTCCTCCCATTTCCCATGCAAAATTCCGTAATCAGACCACCTACCGACGGTGGGGAGAAACCATCGAGGTATATACGTCGATGGAAGAAGCACAACGAATGTTCTCTCCTTCATTGTAACAATGCTTGCTATAATGCCAAAAAATGAGTTTTCTTCCAGATTTCCCAAGAATCCAGAGATTGCATCGTCAAATCACCCTAGACAACCCCAACGCAGCCAATTGACACTTATTGGATGGATTCGATTTGGCCAGGGTCTATGACAACAGAGGCCGTTACCCTGGACAGAAATTTGCTCGGCATTTTACAGAACTTAAGAGCAAGGTACTGAACAAGTTTTCACAACACAGCATCTAATGATAATAATTATTAGTATTTTATCTTATTTTTAAAGGTGTCCAATTCCTCTTTCACATTAACTTACAGTCTCAACTGTTTATCGAAATTTCATGATTCACAGATGTCGACACTACAACATATATACGCAGCAAATAATCCTTAATTCACATGGTTTCACGGAGTCTTTGAATCTCAGATTGGCGCTACATAAATGTTTAGCTACCATTGCTATTAGAATTGCGACAAGAAAGATTGACACCAAACACTTTCGTTATGAAGCGCCTTTTTATTGAGTGATTGAAGAGCGCTATAATAGCATATGCGATAAATAAATTTATGCAGTCTTAGTACTGCAATGACAAAGCAAATCCACTGGCTTCCACTCAAGCAGCGAATTGAGTATAGGATATCTACTCTAGTCTGGCGCTGCATGCTAGGCCTTGCTCCTGCCTATCTTTGTGAGCTTTGTAGCCCTACTCTTAGTTCTCACCCCTTCCGCTCCCTTCGTTCGACTGAACAAAGTCTACTCTCAGTACCTTTTGCTCGAACTTCCACTATGCAGAACCGTGCTTTCTCGGTGGTGGGACCCTCAACCTGGAATGGTCTTCCTCTGACCCTCCGCTCTCTTTGTAAAAATCCTTCTCAGACTTTCCTCTCTCATCTTAAAACAGTTTTATTTGGCCGCGCTGAGGTTGGGAGCGCCTCTGAGTAGCCCCCTTGAAGAGGCGCTATATAAATGCATATAATGAATGAATGAATGAATTTAGCAGTAAATGATTGATAATGGACCATAATTCGGAAATTGTTCATCGCACCGGGTTTTTATAGATGCTGTGACTTCTGATTAGAGGTGTTCAACTTAAGCATTTTGTGAAGCTAGAGTGCAGAAAAGTTGCTGATGAATCTGTCACAATGTTACAGTATACCAAAGAAATTCAGAATTATCAAATTCAAGTGCAATAATTATTGTAGTAATGATTAAAATATCAAAATTAAGTGTTGTACGATAATTAAAATATGGTTAACATTTTATTTTCTTCTCCTTCTTCTCCCCGACACAACTCAGCTAAAATGAGAACATTGCCCTACACTGTCCGTGGTAAGACAAGTTGGCGAGGGTCACTCACACTCTTGTGCCGAGACTAAGAAAATGAAGTCGCTAATGCTACGTACGCGTGGCTACTTCGGGGCTACCCGCTTAGTGAATAATTCTTCATCATCTTAGACTCTAGCACAGAATATTTGAACGACTCGACTCTTGTTTGATTAATCGATGTTAAGCGATGATGTGTCGCAGATACCTAACAATAGCGTCACCTTCATATCACACGTGTGACTGGCACTCGAATAATGGAAATCTAGGTCATACTGCCGTACTAATTAAAAAGACAGTAACTGCAAAAAGTTTATTTCGCTTAGAATGATAAAGAATCTGTTAAATTCAAGCAAAAATGAAGCTACAGTCTTTCTAATTTTTGCAATCAGTTAAATCTTAACGTGCGAATTTAGGAACTAAATTTGTTTTTAGTGAAATTTGGGTAAAAATTGCATAAAGTGAGATATTGTCTTTTTGCTTAATATCGGTTTGATTCTAATCAAGAAAGCAGTAAGTCTGCATATCATAGGGCGGGCTGATGAAAAATTGTTCACCTTGTGCATAAACAAGCATGAAATTTACTCCCTACCACGAACATGTCTTAAGAAAAAGATTTGTCTATAGGGTCATCGCAGTTTTGCCCACTGGCCCAAATGGCAGCAATTTTCCAAAATGGCCAACCGATTTACAGATTTTTAAATGGTTCAGCATCTATTTCACTTAGAAGAGTCATCTTTGTGTCAAAACAAACATATTTATAGACAAGGATTCCAATAGTGCCATCAAAAACTTCCCCCGGCCTCAATGGAGGCCTTTTTTCAAAATTGCCGACCAAAAATCAGTCTTTGTTAAATTTCTCAGCATTTTGATTCACTTAGAATTATCGTTTTGGTGTCTGAACATCATATGTGGTACAGGATTTCAATATGGCCATGACAGAAATCCCCATTGCCTCAATGACGGCCATTTTCCAAAATGGCCGACAATAACAGGAAACTTTCAATTTTTATAATTTGGCCGGTCATTTTGGAAAATGGCTAACATTTAGGTCTGGGAGAAATTTTTGAAGGTCCATTGTAATTCTTTTCCCTGAGTATGTTTAGACACTGTTGCGAATTAATACACTCCTATCCAATAAACTAATCGACCATTGTGATAATTATTAATTTTAAGTAGGAGTCAAGCCAGCAAATTTAATAATGGCGTTGTTTTAAATAGTTAATAGTTTCCCGTTAAATTAGGAAAATGAAACCACTAGGAATTATAAAGTTTGCGTTGAAATGGACGACGCGTTAGCGACGGAAAAACTGGTTGTCAAGGTAGATACGTCAACACTTAATTTTGCATCGATGCGCGGCCAATAAAAACGTTGCGAAATGAGATAACGGTCTAACGGAACGTTGAGAAAACACGTCAGAGGCTACTGCAGAAAAATGTTCGATTTCTGGCCGAATGCTGATAGAAGATGGACGTTTTGTGGTGACAAGCGTTCATAAAAGTTAAATCAGTGGCTAGAATGACAGGGAAATGATACATCTAGTTCTAGAAAAGAGTAGCTAAGTTTCCGTACTTTAACATTTACAGCTGCTGAGATCCCTTATTCGAGGTGTTTAATTGTTGTCTTTTTTGCCCGATTATAGCAACGCAGTTGTGTCGGTCTTGCCAATTTTCATCTTTTAGCAGAATTAAATACAATCGCCTAGTTTTGAGTTAGTTACTAATTTCTTTGTGCCGAAAACTTCAATCGAACTGTTTATTGCAATGAAAGCAATTAATTTGGTGCAATCTGATTTTTCCATCAGCAATTACATCAATGCGATAATCATTTCTCAATTTCATACTCAGAAGTTCCATATCAACATTATTCATTCTGTTGCTTTACCATGAAGTGGTCTAAAGTCGTCACAAAATATATTTTTTTAAAGATTGATAGAAAATTGATTAAACAATTCAAAAATTAGTCCATGTTAAGGTAGGAGAACGATGTTTGTGACGTTTCATATCCATGACAAGCTCAAGGAAATGCTCCTCTTCTTGCACCGGTACACACAGCGTTTGTAGCGATATATTGTTTGTTCAATAGTTGTCAAACGATGATGTGCCATTAAGAAAATATTCCCACAATTAAGGTCTTCCTCTTGCGTCGTATGCTCTTGCGACTGGCATTACTAGAGTGTGGACAGCTGCAACGTTGAGCAGAAGTAGTTTCTGACGACATCTTGCGACTAGAAGGTGGTTGGGTCAAATGAAATGCGAGCTGAAGCCATAATTGCTTTAAAAAACTATGTAGCGAACATGTGTCGTCTTTTAATATTATGGTGCTACGCTATAAGTTAAGAAAGGTGTTTAATTTTAGGGTTTCTTACACAGTTCCCACTTTTCAGCGACAACTTGCGGTCTAACTGCAGTTAAATATAAAATTATTATGATAATTATGCAAGTTATCAGCAACTGCTTTAGTTGTTACTCAGTGACAATAAGCTGCTCAATATATTTCGAAGTTGGACTATTTTTGCCAAAACTGGAGTCGATGCGCAAGGTTGAAAGATCCCATATTAGTTTTAACCAGTTGTTGCAATATTGTTCACTTAGCCATTCCCGTGGATGTAGTTCAGACATCCTCCACTCCTCCCTGTCCATCGCCAGTTCTTCAGTCTCCACCCATGCCATCTCAATGCATCTCAGTCATCTTTGTCTGTTTGTTTGTTTGTATGTGCACTTGTTATAGCGCCCCTTCAAGCTCGCTACTCAGAGGCGCTCCCGACTGCAGAGAGGACACTGCATCGGAGTTTCACGCCGAAGCGCTGAGCAATTGCGAGTGAAGGACTTGCCCAAGGTCCTTACGTGGCGACTTGAGGTGGATTCGAACCTAGAACCCTCCGGCTTCAAGGCAACGACGCCACCACTACACCACCGCGCTTGATCGTGTCAAGCAAACTCTTCCGTGGTCACTGGGCATCCTCTCTTCTACCTACTTCCAGCATTCCAGGACATCACGTTGTGTGACTCTTCGATCCATGCAGGGCTTTTAAAAGAAACTATAAATTTTTATCTTGTTTCTCCATCTTTAGCCCTTTTTAGTCATTCGCCAGAAATTTCCCCCAAAATGTTTCATGTCAAAATCTGATGACCTTTATTTGTCTTTCATCTTCTACTTACCCACAAAACACACGTGTGTAGCCTTTTACCATATTTTTTCACTGCACGACCCGAGACCCCTTCGTTTTATTCCGATCATCCGTGGTGAATTAACCATACATCGGCTCGCACCTTCCTTTAAAGTTTTCCAGTGCACAAGATTTCTTTAACAACTGCATGAATTCAAATAAAAAAACTGCACATTTTGTGTGCAATTGTTCGTTAAAAGTAGCCTCGAACAGATTTCCCGGTACGTGCGAATCCCGACAGAAAAGGCAGGGCGAGGAAAGACTGCCCGAGAAAGAAAGACCATTCCATAGAGAGGGTCTTCTATATGGATTGATCCGTGGCTGTCCTGACGCGAGCAATGGAATGTCAAGCCGATCAGAGGATCTAAGAATACCTAACGAAGTGGCAGACCTGAGATCACAAAGATACTTTGAAGCATGACCCAAAACAAGAAATTTGAATGGTATATTACAGGCAGAGAGATAGAGCCATTGAAGTTGTTCTGTCATGAATGTACTGTAGAGATGTGGGGGAATCGAGGAACTCGGGCTATAAGTCTAATAATATATCAGCATCATTGAGCACAGATTTCCTTCGACCTGCGTGTATTCGGCGCTCTACATAGCGTCCTTTTATTTATTTTTTCAAATTGAAGGTTTGACCGTATTTAAACGGTCCCTCCTAGCTGCTTCTCTTTTCAAAGTGAAGGTTGTCCTGCTTCAAGGGCTTAGAGAGGTTAAGCTCGTGCCATTGGCCATTGCAGCAGGAATTATACTCTTGGGACTAAGAGGACTGACTATCATTGCACGGATGCTAAGTCAGGTGTAATACTCCTAGAGTATAATGTTTCACTTTGATCTTGGCCAACAGGTCGAGAAGCGATAACATACGATTCATTTATGACGCTTATATAGGGTCGGTCGGACGCATTAAAGAAGTGTCTAACGCGGTCATAATATTAACGAATGTTTAGCAAAATTTACGACAGCTAGAAACTTTTAATTTGACCTTATATGTCCATTGCAATTTTTCATAATTAACGCGTCATATCTAAGTTATTAATGAAGGACAAAGGACAAGTTATACGAAGAAGTAGATTGTCCCCTATCTAATCTGTGATAAAATTAATTGCGCGATACTGGCGCCATAAAGCTTAGCAGCGGACTTGAAGCGTCGCCCGTTGTCATTGGAAACCATTATTAAAATTTCGGTTTCAACGACGAAAAGCGTTCAATAATGACTAGTTTTAAGCAATTATAAGTCATGTCATTCCGCCATCGTTGGCTGCACGAAGGGATGAGCATTTTTCACAGTTGTTTATCTCCTGCCATGTTCATTAGACTCCTCCCCGAAAGTCCAGTCCATTTCAAGATGTTGTCTATCCATGCCGTTCTAGGTCTTCCTCTTCCTCTTTTCCCTCCAGCAGTCCGGTCATCAGGCTGTTTTCTATGCTGTCGTTTTGCTGTCTCATGACGTGTCCAAAGTATCGTAACTTTCTTGTTTTTACGTGGGTCAACAGTTCTTGCTTTGTTCCTGCTATGAAGTACACCTGTTCGTTGGTCAGTTTTTTTGTCTATGGGACTCTTAATAATTTTCTAAGACATTTGTTCTCGAATGCTTGTATGCGTCTTTCCTCCTCTTTCTTTAATGTCCATGCCTCACACCCGTATGTCGCCACTGGCCACACCAATGCCTTCAGCAGTCTCGTTTTTGTTCTGTTGCTGATAGCTTTATTCTTCCGAATCAAATTATAAGTTGCAGGCTGCAAAATTATGTAAGGCTTTTTCAAGAGGAGCTCATTCAGTGCGCACGTAGGCCTATAATAGGCTATGTCATAGACCTACAATAGGCCAGCGATTCTGAAATTGTGGTACGCGTACCCTTGGGGTACGCCAGGCGCCGGTTATGGGTACGCGAAAAAATCCAGAAATATAAATTTTTCTTTGAGTTTTGGACTTTATCCATTTTTCCTTGATCAACAATGGTTTCTAATGTTGCTACATATAACAGAACCGTCATATATTTATTTCACAACATATGATTAAACTCACGCTTTAATTCAATTCAAATTTGTTTTATTCACAGAGATATAAAAACAGTTAAACTCAGCAAAATGACAAATTAAACGTGTGCATTGAACATCATAATTGTAATTTGTAATTGTAATTGTAATTGTAATTGTAATTGAACATTTATATAGCTAAATAACATCAAATATCAGGCAAGAGATTCCTGAGAAAGGGTAACCCAGAAAGGGCGAGATCCCTCTAAGCTTATATAGTGCGTGCAACGTATTTATGTTTAGGCGCATCACTATAAATTTGAAACAAAATGATGTAAGCCTAAAAATGGTTGAAAGAACCAAAGCCAGAAATTCTCAGCGTATTACAGATCCCAAATAGTAGAGCTGAATTGGCCTAAGTAATAATTTCTGGTCGGACCTTTAAAATTTGTGATTTCTTTTATCACGTGTCATATCTATATCTATACGACAGGAAAGATTGACTCCAAGCACTTTCGTTATGAAGCGCCTCTTTATTGAGAGGTTGGTGGGGCGCTATTATAGCATATGCGAGAAATAAATTTATACAGTCTTAGTATACACTGGCTTCGTGTCCATGACCTTGGGATTCGTCCATTGCTGGCTCAGGGCCATGGAAAAAAGATGAGCGCTTCCCTATGTTCCTCATGGAACGGGATAGGACTTTACTTTTTTTAGTATTGCGATGAGCCATGAAAATACAAATCCATTCACCAGTAAATGATTGATGAAAGACGATGAGTCTATGTATACAATTCGGAAATTCAACATCGCACGGGGCTTTTATGGATGCTTTGGCGTCTGATTAGAGGTGTTCAACTTAAGCTTTTGTGAAGCTAAATTGCAGGAAAGTTGCTGACGAATCTGCAACAATGTTATATTGTATCAAAGATATTTAGAATTCTCAAATTCAAGAGTATAGTAATGATTAAAATATCAAAATTAAGTGTTGTACGATAATCAAAATATAGTTGAAATCTTAATTTCTCCATCGCAATTATTCATCTTCATAAACAGAATCATAGAGTGTTTGAACGACTTGACTCTTGTTTGATTAATTGATGCTAAGCGATGATGTGCCGTAGATGCCTAACAATAGCGTCACCTTCATGTCACACTTGAGACTGGCACTCGAATAATGGAAATCTAGGTCATACTGCCGTACTAATTAAAAAGACAGTAACTGCAAAAAGTTGATTTCGGTCAAAACGATAAAGAAGAAAATATGTTCAATTCAAGCAGAAATAAAGCTACAATCTTTCTGATTTTTGCAAACAGTTAAATCTTAACTAGTGAATTTAGGAACTAAATTCGTTTTTAGTGAAATTTGTGTAAAAATTGCATAAAAGTGAGATACTGTCTTTTTGCTTAGTATCGAAGCATCGAATATCTGCTTGATACTAATCAAGAGAGCAATAAGTCTGCATTTAATAGAGCGGGCTGATGAAAAATTGTTCACCTTGTGAATAAACAAGCATGAAATTTGGACCCTACCACGAACATGTCTTAAGAAAAAGATTTGGCCACAGGGTCATCACAGATTTACCCATTGGCCCAAATGGCAGCGATTTTCCAAAATGGCCGACCGATTTACAGATTTTTAAATATCTCAGCTTCTATTTAACTTAGAAGAGTCATCTTGGTGTCTACACATGCATATTTATAGGTAAGGATTCCAATGGTGCCATCAAAAACTTCCCTGGCCTCAGTGGCGGCCATTTCTCAAAATGGTCTACCAGAATTAATTTTTAAAATTTCTCAGCATTTAATTCACTTAGAATTTTGCTATCGTCTTAGTGTCTCAGCGGCATGTTTGGTGCGGGATTTTATTAAGTTTTCTTACTTTAATATTTATAGCTGCTGAGATCTCTTATTTCGAGGTGTTTAAAAACAATGTTTTTGTTTCCGCAATGGCGGTGATTTCAAATACATCTACATCAGAGTGTATAAAGGAAAAGTGTGCCAACTCTAGACTTTAACATTGCATCTACATCAGCCTATGTTTTTCTGGAATAAAACGCCACATGCAATAGCCTGCAGCTCATTCGAAGTTTCAGTTACTAAAAATGTAATAACCATTTTTACGAATCTTAGTACGTGACATACTACAAAGTGCTTTAAAGCATATCTGAAATTTAAAAAAATCTGAAGTAAATTAAGTACGTGGCTGTGACGGATTTAGACCCTGCAGTCACTTTCAAAGTCTGAACCTTTATCTTGTCCCCATCTTCAACCGGAATTGAGACTCTTTGCAGCAAATCAGACTTATACAAGACTATTTGCCTATAATAATCCATGTCACATATTGTGTTAATTATTGTCGCCGATCAAGCAAATCCGCTCCCTCTGCGGTCCCGGGTCGCATAGCTTTGGTGGACTTAACAGTTTGGACGACTGAACTCATAGGCTTAAATGTTTCTTTGCCATGGTGATCTACAAATAATCAAATACCCTGATATCTGGTTATCTAAGTTCTTCATTTTATTTCCATGACAATCTCTACCACTCTTCCCTCCTACGTTCACTCTTCCAAATGCAGCAGGCCTATCTAGTCTCATTCGCTTCTCAGCTTGTGTATAATTTTTCTGCTCATTTCGTTTGAATATATTAAGCTAGACAATGTCATTTACAGTGTCGTACGTTAAAGAATATACGTGAAGACTCACTGAGTTACTAAATCGATTCCAAAATTGACGCTTGGTATAATAACGATGAACAAGCCAACCCTCAATTACTCGAACAAGGGCAGTCAGGTGAAATCGTTAAACACTTGGAACGACCTTTCAGCGCTTGACATTGTGATCATCGCAGAGTCAGATGACTTCAACTGCGTTTTGGAAATATCAAATGAAATAAGTAGCGTATACACACACCTTTATTAATAAATATCATTGAACCATAATAGGCCTAGATAGTAAATGATAGGTAGATGAAAGCTGCCATGCTTCCATTATAATTTACCTTGAATCAAGATTTACGCCAACAAGCTTACTACTCGTAAGATGTCGGCAGACGCCGAAAACCATTTATGTTGCGCTAGAACGATGCAACTATCCGATCGTTAATCGTGCCAGTCCTAAAAGTATATTAAATACGAGGCGACTCTAAACCGTCATATTTTTTATATACTTTACCGTTAAATAAACAGAAAATAGCAATCCACTTTCTCAGCCTCGATATACGACGTCTGACAGTCAGTCCTCTTCTTCGCCGTATCATCCACTCAACAACAGTGTGATCAGTTTTCTCTGTTTTAGACTTTTTCCTTTTTCTGGATTTGAAGAGTAAGGTCAACGTCAACGCCAGATTTTATCAAGCATAGCAACTTGAACATGAAATTAAACTGCCGGAAAATTGAGTAAACAACTACGTAAGAAAGTATAAGCTTAAACTTTAAAAACCACTTAAACACCTTTATTATGAAATACATGTCAACTACAATAAGGATGAGCTACTCTGCGTCTCACCTTGACGTCGACGATGTACATGTAGGTCAGTGTTCTCGTTGTAGCTGCGAGATGAGAAGATTAACTGGTTCCGTATCTTGCTCTTAAGTGCTGTAATATGCCGAGCAAATCTCTGTCCAGGGTAACGGTCTCTGTTGTCATAGACCCTGGTCAAATCGGATCCATCCATCGTTGTAGCTGAGTTGTCTAGGAGGCGAAGACGAATCAGAAAACCTTTAACCAATTTTTTACATGAATTAACTTACCACCCCCACCCCACCTCTCGATTGACAATCTAGTCCGCTAACCAGGTCCACTACACTATAGAGATGCGTATCAAAAGTGCATAAACACGTTAGCATATTCCACGTCGAGTTTGACGGTTTTCAATGCCATTAGATGTCGTCAAACTATATTGAAAAGTTTGACGCGATTTATTTAAATAAAGTTTATGCCAGGCCGAAGTGATTTCTGTTGAAGGTTCTTTAGTGAAGGTTTACGAATCATAGAAAAATGGCATGCAGATAAGAATAAAAGTTTGCAGGTTCAAATGGTTAAGAAATGTCATTGAATCATCATAATGAGGCTAGATATTGAATAATGGCTAGGTTTGATGCCGTGACTTGCTTCGTCCCCCATATATACTCTTGTTTCTTTCTCTTTCTTCGCCGCTTCAACGTCACTGGGCAGCTCATCTCTGTATAGTTCAATATGAGAGGTGGTTGGTTGATGCAATGGACATTACAACAACAAGGTGTCGCTGAGCATTAAAAAAGGAATCAAAGAATATTGCGGTGTGTAAATTATATGTGGCGTCGATTGCTTCGTCACCGTTAAATTTCTGTCAGATGTCGCTATGCAACCGTGGCCGTGTAGGCTTACGGTAAATACAGCGTGTAATAAAACACCTTTAATAGGTGTCACAGTTAATACACAATAGGGATCAATAAGTTAAGTCGTATTAGATAAATACATAAAACGAGAGCTGCAAATTTCAACGATTAGTCAATCGGTAAATCGTCAAATATTGTAATCGGAAAATTTTCCCACATGTTCGTTCAATACACAATTTGTTTTCCAAAATCACGCCATTATTTTTTAGAAGTTGTTTTTCATGACGTCGTGCGGGGTTAATAAACATAATGAACAATGATTAGGTGGAACTTTTGAACATGAAACTAAGAAATCTTCATGTATCATGATGTATTATTATGCTGACGAAAAATCAGAGGAGACAAAATTAATAACCTTCATTGCAATACTATGCTGTATCATAGATTAGACACTCCAGTTAGAATCACTTCGCTCCAGTATATGTCCATTGTTCTGTACCTTTAACCAATGATTTTGCAAATATGATCATAAACATTTCAATTTCTGTTTATTTTGGCATTGCTTCGGTGTGTTTTATCGAACAGTGTTTTGGAAAATGTGACAAGAAATATGATTGCAGTAATTTTTACTAATCAATGCATTGCACATCTACAGCTGCCCTGAATCATCAGAGAAAACACATGGGAAATCTCAATGTGGACATTTTAAATTAGTGCACACTGTGTTTTTCACTGAGAATGCAAGTGAATGTTTTAAATGCTTTTAACCCTCGGAGGCTAACCTGGGGTGTTTTTTTCACCCCACTATCAGTCTTTGCCCTGAATTTTTTTACTGCTTTGAAATTTTGCCATGCGCTTTTGTGTATCTGTTCATAGATGATTTTTGCTTAATTCCACATTTTTTTATTTTTTATATTGAATGCATGGTCACATGACTGACGTCGTATAATGGCCATTGTAATTAATAATTTATTTGTGTTGAAGAAGTTTCGACGGTTATCTGAAGCCAATGCAGCTAAACTGATACCAGAATTTATATCAATGTATTGAAAATGATGATAGTGATGATGATAATGAAGAGTTTGTTGATTGTGATGATGTCTCGGAGCCAGATAATGTTGAAATCGATGATGTCATAGACCTAGCCTATGTGTTGCAACTTTGTGTGTGAAAAGCATGCAACAAAGCGTTACTTGTGTATAGATGACCGTAGACTCGATGATTATGATAATATTTTAACTTAGTTACGTTTCATAGTTTGTCAACTCCATGCTGAACTTAAATTAACTGTCATTTTTGATCAAACATGGTCTAATTTTATATCATAGGCCTCAAATGGTGTGGGGTGAAAAATATACCCCAGGTTATCCAATATGTGATTTTTTTATAGGTTAGCCTCCGAGGGTTAAATATTTTTCACATTCATTAAAAGATTTTTAAAAAACACTTGATTTGCATAATCTATTCGAGTGCCAGTCCAAAGAGCGCGTTAAGCAGGATGGCGACGTCATTTTGGCCTTTTTATGATAAATCATCGTTAAACAGTAATTAGCCAAATATTCTGTGCTTGGTTGTAAGGAGATGACGAAAAGCATGAAGCATTAGAGACTTTACTTCCTTAGCATCGACTTTCGATGGCGAGTGGCAAGTCCTCTACCTCGCCGTCTCATCCTACCATCGACAATATAAGTAAGTGTATTCATTCTAACTGAGTTGTCGAGGTGGCGAAGTCGGAACAGCAAACTTAAAACGACATTGGAGTATTCCTACAACATGTGATTTTGACATTTCAAACGTTTTTATTGACTTACTAATCAACAAAACAAATTCAGTCAACTGACTACAATTTTCTGGTGTTTGCTTAATGCAGACGCATGTCGAGTCTAGGAATGTTATAATGTAATGATACTTCTTAACAAAGGTGTATAATTCGCGCATTTAACAGCATGGAAAACTGCCTACGCTCAGTGACATCTTATTGACAGTTGATGTCATCAAAATTTACGAGAATTTCAAAGACCAAAGTATAAATCCTGTGGGAGTCAGGAGGAGGAAGAGGGAATAGCAGAGGAAGAGAAAAGGAAGAGGAGGAGGTGGGTGGAGGAGGTGAAGAAGAAAAAGGCGAGAAAGAAATAATGATTATATTAATGTTAATGCTGCTGCTGATGATGATGACGACGACGACGGCGACGGCGACGGCGACGGCGACGGCGACGGCGACGACGCCGACGATGACGATGACGATGACGATGACGATGACGATGACGATGACGATGACGATGACGATGACGATGACGATGACGATGACGATGACGATGACGATGACGATGACGATGACGATGACGATGATGATGATGATGATGATGATGATGATGATGATGATGATAATAGTCATACCATGGAAAAGCGATTTTATTAGACACCTATAAAAAAAGTATCTGGCTGCTATAACATTGAAAAATTGTGTTAAGCCAAAGTGTCCTCTAGCCTAATCATAAATTTTTAGCAATGTAGTCAAACCATGGAAAAAGTGATAACTGCTCACAATAATTATTATTATCAGACGTTTCGTTTAAGTTAAGCATCTATTTCTGCGTTTCTGTGTCTAAAATGAGTCAAGTTCCGTTGTGCGCATGCAACTAGAGCAATAAAGAATAAACGTAGGCCTACCTTCTGACTTATGTAAAGGATGCTGTATGATACTAACAGTGCTGTTAAACACCAACTAATAATTGTTAATAATCAAAGGATATTTATAACGATAATGGCATGAGTAAACGCAGTTCTGTATTATGCAATGTGAATGATGAGAAATTGTCTGAATCATTTCCGCCAACGTCAGCAGTCTTTGTTGCCGTAAGATAATTATTATAGTTAAAAATCGTGATACAACTTTCACACGCTTCCTCTGTGCAAGAAGGAATGCTGAACGATTCGTGAGATGGCGCAAAACGCAGAAATTCGTAATAAAAATGGTCGAATTAAACACCTTCATTAACAGGGCCCAGCTATGTAGGGTCGAAATCAGATGAACTGACAGTCATAAGATGTCGCTAAGCGATAGTTGAGTGCATTATGCGCTGTGTCACAATACACTGTTGCATCAACATCGTTAGCTCTGTTAAATATGCAGTGGATTTAGACAATTATAAAAAGATGAATAACTTTGTTATAATATGAATCGAACATGGATGATATGACATGGATGGATAACATTCGAGTCTGGACTGGAATGCCGGTGGAGCAGATCACGAGGAGCACGGAGGGTCGACAAGAATGGAAAAGGATAATTCATGATGCGGCCAACCCTCGCGGCGAGGACGGCTGAAGACAATACAATATGAATCGATTCTAGCGATTAACTCCGCCACTGGTTGCACTCTTCCAGTGCCAGTTCCAAGCCTGGATAAAGGAGGAGGGCGTCGCTAATGGTCTCTGTTACCACACAGTGACGTTAAACTAAAACGACTACTACTACTACTACTGTAGCTGTCTTTTTCATAACACATGTTTTCTTTAGCATTGCCAGTGGCGGCGCCAGGATTTCAGGTTTGGGGGGGCTGAAGCCCCAAGCCTTCCTCCCTCCCAGAGACGCAACTAGAACATTTTTTTCACAGGGCGGTCATATTGCAATCGCGCGAAGCTGCGAGTGCTGAATGCATGAACGAAGCACATACCGACCAATGGTTTTACAAGAAATTGTGCACTGGCACAAACGCGCTCCACATTGCAAAATGTAGTTGGAGATTGAGTGGGTTATTTAAACGAAGTCAGCAATAATTGTTGAGGTTTTTGATTTTTGGTATATAAGCGGCCGCAATCCTAGATTAAGTTCCGAATTATCATAAACAAAGGTGTCCAACTAAGGTGGCAAAAAGAGAATGGATGGTCCTCAAACGCGTCCGTGTAAAGTCTATGCCTGCCCGCACTGTACCATACCCCGAAAGTTCAGTCATCTGAGCTGAGTTGGTGACCGAACTGAGCAAGGGCGATGCAGTATATACAGTGCGTGTGCACATAGCAGCCCGAGTAGCTATGTGGTGCAGACAGTGAGGTAATGTAAAGTCTCTATTGTCTTTGACATACCGATATCCAAGCACTCAAAAACCACGTTGACTTAGAGTTCTAAATTATCACAATAAGAGGTGTCCAACACCGAATTAATATTGAGAAATTCCACAATACAATGGTGTGCAATTCAGTATAATCGTATAAAAAGTCAAACATGGACATACATTCGAGATCCAAGTTGTCACAATAAAAGGTGTCCAACACAGCATTAATATTCATACATTTTACAATAAAATGGTGTGCAATTAAGTATTATCGTATAAAAAGTCGGCCATGGACACGGACTCGAGGTCCAAGTTATCACAATAAAGGGGTCCAACACAGTATTAATATTCATACATTTTACAATAAAATGGTGTGTAATTCAGTATTATCGTATAAAAAGTCGGCCATGGACACGTACTCCAGTTCCAAGTTATCACAATAAAGGTGTCCAACACAGTATTAATATTCATACATTTTACAATAAAATGGTGTGTAATTCAGTATTATCGTATAAAAAGTCGGCCATGGACACGGACTCGAGGTCCAAGTTATCACAATAAAGGTGTCCAACACAGTATTATTACTCAGAAATTTTACAATAAAAAAGTAATCACAATAATGGATGGATCCGATTTGACCAGGGTCTATGACAACAGTGGCCGTTACCCTGGACATTCAATTGAAATAATCACAAATAAAAATGAATCACAATAAAGGTGTCCAACAGCGCATTAATATTCAGAAAATCCACAATACAATGGTGTGCATTTCAGTATAATCGTATAAAAAGTCAACCATAGACGCAGACTCGTGATCCAAGTTGTCACAATAAAAGGTGTCCAACACAGTATTAATATTCAGAAGTTTTCCAATAAAATGGTGTGCAATTCAGTATCATCGTATAAAAAACGATCATGGACACGGACTCGAGTTTCAAGTTATCACAATAAAGGTGTCCAACACAGTATTAATATTCATATATTTACAATAAAATGGTGTGTAATTCTGTATTATTGTATAAAAAGTCGGCCATGGACACGGACTCGAGTTCCAAGTTATCACAATAAAAGTGTCCAACACAGTATTAATACTCAGAAATTTTACAATAAAAAAGTAATCACAATAATGGATTGATCCGATTTGACCAGGGTCTATGATAACAGAGACCATTACCCTGGACATTGAATTAAAATAATCACAAATAAAAATAAATCACAATAAAGGTGTCCAACAGCATTCACAGAACACTATTATAATTATCTGCCTGCATATTACTAATGACAGAAAACAGTTGAAGTTTCCTTAATACAAAAATATGCATGCTTAGATATATGCACACAATTATTTCATGTATATATATATATACATATAATTATCTGAACACAAATGTTTTACATGTATATGCTAATAGCTCTCGGACTTTTTAGTTGACCATTATATCAAGCGTAGGCCTACATTCCCAGACAGTGGTGGTATACACAACAAGAATGTAATAATTATTATACCGAAAATAACAAGAGCGCGTACATTTGAGGTGTGTAAGAGAAACATGACGCAAATCTGACAACTACATTGTTGTGTCAAAGGCATTTCTGTATAAAACGCAATATTCTGGATAGCCAGCAGTCTGTAATATTATTTTCATGCATGATGTGCAGTACAGATGCAGCACTACTATGGGAGACTTTAAAAAATTTACATACTGCAGCGCTGTAAGTGTACTCTGAATAGTTCAGCTCACTTTTGGGAAGGCTGACAGCTTCCATTCCATAAAGAAGAAACGATTTACAGTAGGCAGCTACTAAATGCAACAAAACTGGTTCACTAAATTTGTAGCATTTGCTATGCAACGAATTAAATGACCTAAACAACAGTTACTTAATATATATATAATATATATAAATATAATATTGTATATGTAGTTGATTTCGATGCCATTGACCATTGTCTAGCTTTCTTATTACGAAATAAGCCGTAATGGAAATTTTCTGCTTTTTGCTTTGGGGGCTGAACCGCATTTAGAGGTTATAACCCCTAGCCCTCTGACGACGCCACTGGCGCAAGCATCTACGCTGTGATTATATTATAGTTGATTGCAGGAGGGAGAAAACCCTGAACTTTCTTTTGTGACGATGATTAATTTTGTGAAATATGCGAAAAATCAAGAGAAAATGCAGCTTTGCACCACTTTTTGAAGGACTAGGCAATTTCGATATTTCTATACGTCTAATACTTATAAAACGGTTTCAATCTGAAACGAGGTGTCTAAGAGCCAGGATGTTTCTTCGACAATTTCGACAACCCTGTCCGGTTGTATGGTCAAAAGGTAAGGGTGCAAACTTGTCACCCGTTTTCATAGACTGAGGCCAAGAAATGAAGTCGCTAACTTCATTCTCAAATAGATTTCGATGCCGTTGATGATTGTCTAGTTTTCTTATTACGAAATTAGCCGTTATAGACATTTTCCGCATTTTGCTTTGGGGGGGCTGAGCCGCATTTAGGGGGGGCTTAGCCCCCTCCAGCCCCCCCCCCCCTGGCGCCGCCACTGAGCATTGCACGTAGCAGAAATTTTATTGCAAAAAAACTTTCGGCGAAAGACGGAAGTGAAAGTGAAGAATTATATTGCCGCATGTATACAAAATTCACAATTATCAGCGTAAAAAAACAAGACACAAATAATTCATTATCTTATTGTTACCAGGATGATAAAAAAAACGAAGAAAGGACAATTTTCCTAAAAGAGAACTTAAAACTTTAAACTACTCTACAATTATACTGTATAATAATTATTCTTTTAAAGTTGGTCTTCTATGATGTCATGCGGCCATTTCGGGATGAAACAATATTGTGAACAACCAATATGTGGAAATTTTGAATGGAAAGAAAAAAATCATTATCAATTGATGCGATGCGGATTTTAAAATTATTGAAAACAAAATTAGGATTGCCCCTCCCCTGGATCCGCCCCTGAGGTGCTTTCATGAAATGAATGGTTCAGCTGAGGTTTTCTGAACATGAAAATAGAAAATAACTCAGAACTCGTCGTTTGTCGCTTCCGATATGCTGGGCCAGAAGGTGAAAGTAGTCAGAACAGATATAGCCGTGTTGTTACAATTTAGCAGTTAATGGCTGCAATTAAACACCTTGAATAAGAGATACCCTCGGCTATAAATAATAAAAAAACGACATTTTTATTATTATGACGGAATCCATCAAAATCACCTATAATTATAGAGTGACACGAAAGTTCGTTCACCGTTTTAAAAATGCGTTATCTCAGTAACGGCTTCATAATATATTATTTCTCTATAATATTTTGTCAGTGTATACATCAGTCAAATGAAAGATACTGGTACAAATTTGATTATGATCCGGTTCGTTTTCGCCATTATTTATAAGAAAATATAAAGATGACCAGTAGTGCCAGTCCATATGCTTGGATAAAGGAGGAGGGTGACGTTGATGATCAATTGCAACAGCAATCTCCTATTGCTGCGCCATCACATAAAGAGCGTGACGTCATTCGATTATCGTCTTCAGTGATATCGAGTTCAAGAAACCTTGGTCCATTGCAAAATACTATAGGTCGATATCCGCGAAATGTCAAAGCAGAAGTTTGGCTATAGGTTTGTTTTCTGCTGCGTTTTCGTCCTCTTTACAACTGAAATTGAATGAGTACACTGACCTACACTGTCGATGATGAGATGAGACGGTGAGGGAGAGGACTGGTCACTTGCCCTCGTGTGCCGAGGAGAAGGAAATTAAGTCGCTATTGCTTCATACTCATGGCTGGTTCGTGGCTCTTGCTTTAGAGATCACTCTTCTTCATGGTCTTACCACGTAGCGCAGAATATCTTAACGATTTGGGCTTTTGCTTGACTATTATTTTGTTATCTAACAATAATGAGTCATAAGAAAGATTTCCGATAATAACGTCACCCACATGCTTAGTGTAATCTTGCGACTGGCACTCAAATAGATTATGCAAATAAGAATTATTATTAGCCTAATAGCGAAACTTGGGGCCGTGTCACATTAACGAAAATTTTACTTTTTAATATTTATAGCTGTTGTTGTCTCGTATTCAAGGTGTCTAATTGTAGCCACTATTTTACTGTTTCTGTTTAAAATAGAGATAATAATGATCGTCTGGCAATATCAAGGCTATTTTATAACAATTATTTGAGATGAGACTTAACGAAAGCTTCGTTTTCATTATTTATATTTGCTGATGTCTCTAATTCAATATGTCTAATTGTAGACATTTTTATTGCTTAATTGTAACAACACGGATTTATCCGAATTGTCTATTTAATCTTCTGGCACAGCATATTGGAAACGACTCTTAAGTGCTGTAATACGCCGAGCAAATTTCTGTCCAGGGTAACGGCCTCTGTTGTCATAGACCCTGGTCAAATCGGATCTTATTATTATTGGAAACGACAAAAGACGAGTGATGAGTTATTTTCAACTTTCATTGTTAATTTAAGAAACCATTTATTTCAATGAAAGCAATTTTTTTCTCCGGTAATTTTTTGCATCCGCATCTCACGATTTTCCTGCATCGCATTTGATGACAGCTCCACCTGTGATTATCGTTTGCAGGGCAAGAAAGCGCGACTGAAATACAATTATTATTTATTATATTCATAATTTCTAAATTGCTTGCTTGCAAATTGTCATGGTGATCATCAAAAATATCGATTGATTCATTGATTTGGTTACAGATTTTCAGCTCAACCCTTCGCACCTATGCAACGCTGCCAGAATGGGTAGACTTACGGCATACACTGAGGGTGATAGGATGAAATGGCGAGACAGAGAGAGAGAGAGAGAGAGATAGAGAGAGAGAGAGAGAGAGAGAGAGAGAGAGAGAGAGAGAGAGAGAGAGAGAGAGAGAGAGAGAGAGAGAGAGAGACAGAGAGAGAGAGAGAGAGAGAGAGAGAGAGAGAGAGAGAGAGAGAGAGAGAGAGAGAGAGGGAGTGAGAGAGAGAGAGAGAGGCGACTCGGCCTAGTATGCGGGCATGCGGTGGCTGAGAAAATTAAGTCGCCAATGCTTCATTATCGTGACTGCTTCGGAGCTGTTGTTTAAGGTACTGCACTTCATCAATTATATCGTACACCGCAATGCAGAACATTGCACGATTAGACTTTTGTTTGTATTATTTTTTTGTTTAACAATGATGAACCCAGAGAGGATGACCAATAATAATGTCACACCCTTGCTTAATGCGATTATAGGTTATTTTTCTTACTTCCGCTCAGATGCAATTTCTCCTCCTTAGTGCAATAACTTTTGTAAACTGTGCCTTCTGCATCGTACTATGAACTCCGCCACTGGTTGAACTCTGCCAGTGCCAGTCCCAAGCCTGGATAAAGGAGGAGGGCGTCGCTAATGGTCTTTATTACCACACAGTGACGTTAAACCGCAAATGCCGTCGCCGCCGCATCGTACTATGCATCAGATAATATCTACATATCCAGCAATCGGTAGGGTAAAAGGTGAAGTACATATTGCCTATAAACTTATTATGGCGTAATAATAAACTCTATTAAAGGTGTCTAATTCAATGTTCGGTTTTGACTGTTTCACGACATCTCAGCGTCAACGGAGCCGATGACGTCAATGTTGAGTAAACATGTCCACCCATCGAATAATCCTTAATATAGTACCACATATAGTATATACTATATGTGATAGTACTCTATTGCTTAGTGACATATCCTTACAGTTGTGAGTTCAGTTGACTTCGACCTTACTTATCATTGCGTTTGTATGGCCGTTCATTAGGAATGACATCATGTCAAAGATGTGCTTATTAAACTGACCAATCAAGCATTGATGACTGTTGACTTTCTTCAATTTTAACTTTTTAGGTCTTGGGTGCCATCAAGATCCCCCCCCCCCCCCCCCCCCAATGGGTGCATATTGACCCCAGAGCAACTTCAAATGTCAGAATTTTCTTCAATATGAAACAAACATTTTGATGCAGAAAACCTATAGGTGGTCGGTATACCACCTCCTTAGTACCCTAAGGGTTAACCAGTTACGATTGTTTAACGTTGGCATCGTCCATGTATAACTTCACAACTAAAGAAGAAAATGCGTAATATGTATCAATCTATTTAATCGTTGTCAGTGCTTAGCGTCATCTTGCGGCTATTTGGGTTGCCAACTCCCCCACACACAATTTTCATAATTGCAAATGGTAATTTCCGTGTATGCAGAATGTCCGCCGGGATACAGTTACTGTACTGTTAAATGCAGTTAGCTACAGTTTGGTAAAAAAACGATCATCAGACAATCATTTCTCGGATGCTTACTTATTTATTTGTCGCTGTAAATTCTTAAAGAAGGTGTATAATTCACACATTTATCGTCTATAATTCTCTCCAACGTTTATCAACATTTTACGGTCTATTGAGCTTATAGCCTTTGACGTTGTGTTCATGAAACACACATAGATTTTTTTCAGTACCTTGCTCTGAAGTGCTGTAATAGGCCGAGCAAATTTCTGTCCATGGTAACGGCCTCTGTTGGCATAGACCCTGGTCAAATCGGATCCAACCATCATGAAACAGGACTTCCACTAAAAGATAAAAGGTCGTATATAAACGAATTTATCTTTTATCCTAAGATTTCCATTTCAAATTAACTTTCCAACTTTCTTTTTTGCTGTCGTTTATAGCATTTTGTGTTTGTGCGCGGTGTGCCATCCATGTGTTTGGCTCTATAATAAAATCGAACGTGTGTGTGTGTGCGCGCGCGCGTGTGTGTGTGTGTGTGTGTGTGTAAATCATTTTTTTAAAGAATTTACTTTTTAAGTTGGATCGAGGCATTTATAAGACATGTCGAGGCAACAAAGAACTTAGAGGTTGACATAAATATAATTCTGAAAAGTTCTTCAGATTTGCGCTGCTGGGATAATAATTATGTTCTGCTCACTCAAAAAATGTCCTTCCTACTCAAAATAACGACGAACCTGATTTAGAATTAATATCTCAAAGGTCTTCAAGAGGAATGAATGGGATAACCTAATAGGTATTTTCGTTCAAATTCTGTTTTACTGGATGGAGAAAACAATGGGATGTTTAATTGGTGAGGCAGAAAGAAGAAAGATGACCCTCAGTAAGTGACCTGTTCAATATATAAACCATAGACTCAGCGGAATAATTTAAAGCATAAGCGATAACAAAGTTAACGTGATTTTCCAACTGATGAACGAATAATTTTATGAAGTTGCGTCTGAATAATTTGTCGGAAACCTTCCAAGGTACGATTTCTTCATCTTTGTCATTCGTCATCTTCATCATCGTCATCTCGTCATCCTTATCTTCATCTGCTTCTTTTGCCGCGATTTTCACATGATTTATTGCACGGTCTGTTAATGTATTATGACGTCAATTTCACATTGGCCGCAAGATGTCACTGAAAGTTGGAATTTTTACGTGTAGTTTAAAACGAGAATCAAACACCTTCTTTATGTAGGATTATTGCCTTACAATTATAGGCCATGACTGCACACTGATTTCATGTAAAAGGGGCCCACGAAAAAAAAAACTGGTCTAGTACCTTGCTCTTAAATGCTGTAATATGCCGAGCAAATTTCTGTCCAGGGTAACGGCCTCTGTTGCCATAGACCCTGGTCAAATCGGATCCATCAATTGTACACCGTGTCTCAATAAAAAAGGTGCAGAATTGTTTTTGTCATAACTTCGTCAAATTTCCACCAATCTTAATCACTTTTGGCAGGTAGATGGATAAATGGCTGAAATTTCATGCTATATATAAATTTTCCACTTCACCTGATTCATGTCACCGCATTACCTTGTTAAACACAGATGTACCAATTTTTCATATAACGCTTAGATTTTAATACTTCCAACAAACTATCTGACGTCTGAATTAGCACGCAATGAAGTAAATAGCAGAGTTTCTTAATTGTTATGACAGGTCTGCTTAAAAGTGTTAGAGTTGGTGCTCGAAATGTGCACCGCATGCGCGGACACAAGCGCTAAGACGGCGACGCCACTGGTCGATAGCACCATCAACAATCGACTGGTCAAAGCGCGCCCACTCGTCAAGCAGGAGCGTTTTGAGTTCGTCGACACTGGCTATTCTGGACCGGTAAACCTTCTCCAGCAGCACACTCCAAATGGTATAGTCGACTGGGTTAAGATCTGGTGAATTTGGCGGCAACAGTGTTGGAGGGATGAAGTCGGGCGTCTCTCGCTCCAGGAAAGAGACAGTGTCGCGTGCTTGATGCGTCGGGGCGCCATCCTGTTGAAAGGCAATAAACTCGCCCTGGGATATCCGGCGTATGTCTGACAGTATCTTCTGGGCAAGAAGGTTGTAGCGATAGTAGGCATATGCCCCATTCACTTTGACATCCGGTTCGATGCAATGGATTTCAATGCAGCCAAGCTTCGAGATGCCGTTATATGAAAAATTGGTACATCTGTGTTTAACAAGGTAGTGCGGTGATATGAATCAGGTGAGGTGGAAAATTTATATATAGCATGAAATTTCAGCCATTTTTCCATATACCTGCCAAAAGTGATTAAGATTGGTGGAAATTTGACGAAGTTCTGACAAAAACAATTCTGCACCTTTTTTATTGAGACACGGTGCAGTTATAATACCGCTCAGCGCGGGAATTCTGCGGAAGAGACGCGTTTCAAACTGTTAATACAACATCTAGGCTACTTAGTTAGATTATTATCAAATAATTTTTATTTATCGCATGTTTACAAGCAATTTTGATCATTCATTGACCAACAATTAAATTATTGGCAGATTAGATATTCAACATTAAAATAAAAATCAAAGTATTCATCCACCAGTTAAAGACATGAACATTAATAGCAAGAGCAAAATTTTTCATTGCCTGTTTCATCTATTACAGAATTATTAAGAAAAAACAAACCACACACACGCAAAAAAACTAATAAACATGATAGAGACAAATCCAAGGAAATTATAAATCTTATTAAACATTAAGTTTATCTTTGCTCAATACTAAAATGAAGCAAACCAGCTAAAAATTATAATTCACATACATTTCACATTGCAAAAAAGCAAACAAGATTTTGACATAACTGCAGCTTAACAGTATTAACTGCACCCTAACAGTAATAGCATTGTAGTGAATTTTATTAAAGGTGTTCAACTACACTTTTAAGTTAGCGTTTCGCTTGCATTGTTTCACTCTCCGTTGACAGAGCCGAAGACGTCAAGGCTGATGCTCATTTTCACACTGCGAATAATCCTTGCTGCATTTTTCTATTGCTTAGCGACATCTTGTGACAGTCAGTGAAGTTATATAATTTCGTCCTTTTTTAACCTATTCTAGTAAAATGTCAATGGTAGGATCTTCTCTGGATGGATTAATTTCGCGTATGAACTGCGCCTTCCCTTCCTCAGCTTTCGATATCTTTTCTTTTTTTTGGGAACGCACGAGGACTGTCTTATTTCTTTAGTAACAGAACTAACCTGGGTCGAGAGCAATTCTGAGTCTATGAGTGGCGTTGGGTAAATGTTTAATGAGGCTGCCATTGCATTTACGATTAGAAGATGAATAAATGACGCCTCGTTTCTGCTTTAAAACCTCTTGGTAATGCAATTAGCTAGGACAACTGACATCTAAGTAACAGTATAATATTTCATTTTTGAAAAGTTCAGCTTTTATAGTTTTTACTGAAGTCTTAATATGGTGTGAAATGAGATATGGTCTCGGTGTGGTTCTCCTTTGGTCGGGAGAATTTCACATAAATGTCGAGTTGCCGTCCTGCCCTGCTGCAGGTTCTGTCTCTAAAGTCCAGCTGCACTCCTCCGCGTGAAACCCCACGGGCAACGTTCGTAACGAGCGACTGAGGGCAGAAGGGGCGTATATGCGCGTTGTTGGCGCATTAACCTATCAGACTACCTTGCTCTTAGGTCAAGGATTGAAGACGGACATCAGATCATGGTGACGCTGGGTTGATCAACCCATTGCAGCTTGATCTTACCACGACGGAGTCGCGAACCGGCTGGGACATGTAGGCCTAAGCCTAATGAATGATGAGTCGAAACACATTATCCATGTCGCATCGCACGTCGCGCGGATAAACCCATACATTTATTTATACACTACACGAACAATCCAACATGGTTTAAACCAGTTATTTTGAGTATCGAGGTAATAAAATTGACGTTGAGAAAAAATTTGAAAGTATGCTATAATAGTTGTTTTAAATATTCTCTGTTCATGGAGATTGTTCCCTCGGTCATTTTGTGCATAATTCAGAAAACAATTATTTATGCTGCTGCCTTATTTTATTCTGGTAACGATTATTTTGGGATAAAGTGCACTTGTGATTATTCGTTGTTTTTCCTTTTTTTACAGATACGTTTCTTTCGTTGTGCAATTACTTTTGCGCAATTATACCCTTCTGCTTCGTGCAGTGCAAAAACAACAAGAAGATGTCCTTAAAAGGCAATGAACGAGACGGCGAATTGCATTACTGATGCATATTATGGCGTTATAACAGGTTTTGTTAAAGGTGTCTAATTGCTCTCTTATATTATATTAATTATATTGGTAAATACTGTTCGCTTGATATACGGTTCAATACTCTTATATTCACAAGAAATGCAAAGGAAAAATGGATATTTGCTGCTATATTTTGCTTAGTGTTGTAGAATTGGAGGGTGATGTTTAGTGCTGTAGAGAGATAGAGTATAGGATGAGTCATTTAGGGTTGGAGTGGGCCTTGCGCGGCTAAGCAGGGTTCAGTTTAAGAGTGAGGAATTGATATTTTAATAATTGGAGGGGAGGGTGCCGAGAAGTGGAAGACAATGCAGCTGTCATGATGCCATGGGGCGCCTCCAATGAGTCATTTCCGGTCGGAGTGGGGCTTGTGCTACTAATTATGGTGCAATAATTGCTATAATTAATAAATTATAATTATTATTAATTAATTTAATATAATTGTTAGGACCTAATTAAACGGCATCGAGCACCTACGGGCATTGGTCCCTCGGTTGTTGATGATGATGACCTAATTAATTTAGCTAATTAGCGTGACCCAATTAATGTGACCTAATTAATATGACCTAATTAATATGCCCTGAATAGTGTGACCTAACAACGATGGCCTTGAGCTTGGCCGTGACCTTGACCTTTTACCTTGTACTTTGGTCCATTTATTCGTACACATACACGCCAGATAATCCAAATAAAGCTAGTAGAACTGTCGTTTCCCCACTACTAACTGCTGCTTTAGCTCCTCAACCTCCTACTCCTCCCATGTATTGGGAACGTCTTAAGACTGTCATAGTCTGTGAAGTGACAGCACTGACTTGTGTCAAGAGTCTCTCGAGAACCCTCTGACTATACGAGCGCCCCTCTGTAGGCTATAATTGTTTAATTAATTACCATTGTCATTGGAATCACGAAGAAAAAGATAACTAGTTCACACATCGACGACAATTTAAAAGCATATGATTTTATTTCTTCAATGTTCTCTGTTTTGTAGAACGTTCTCTTTTGTGATTCATGCATAATTCAGAAACCAATGTCCTTATGTTGCTGTCTTATTTTACTCTGACAACGACTTTTTGTGGACAGCGTACATTATGTGATATTTCGTTGTTTTTTGTCCGTCATTTATAGTAATTTTCTTTTATCGTAAAATTGCGCTTTGAACAATGCCTCCAAAATCTGGGATGCGACTATGATACCTTCCACATCTGATGCCTTTTTTAAAGTAATGATGAACGATGTAAAAGGTGTTTAATTTAGCCAACACAACCATGATGAGGACACTGCCTACGGCCCTACACTGTCGGTGAGAGGTGAGTGAGATGACTGGTCAGCTGCATGCCATCCTACGCCGAGGCTAAGAGAACAAATATCTGACGCTTCATATCTATGGCACCTCAGTGATCAGAAGATGCGCTTCTTACTCCGGAGAATAGAGCGTTTGAATGATTTGAATTATTATTGGTTGGTTGGTTAACAATGCTATTTAACGATTACAACCTATATCATTAACAAATATGACTAATTAGAGTTGCCCACCTGTTTTGTAAACTCTAGAGACTGGCATCACGAGATTTCATACAGTTGCGGTTTCGAGCACTGCAGAATCAGTTCTTCTGACGACATCTTACGTTTGCACCAACCTTTTGTCAATTACAAATACCAATTCCATCTACCTAGCAATCAAAATAATGCAGTCTGGGTTTATTATAGCATTATAATAACACTCAACAAAGGTGTTTAATTCACGCTTTTTATTTCAGGCTCAGTTCCAGCGACAAACTAGTATCAGGATGATGACATAAACTTTGGAATATAGCATGGAAGATAATTATCACTGGCGGATCATCCTACTCATTAGGGCTTGGACCCTGCCCCATTATTTTTGTCCAGCATACCCCATCGTACAGGATCTGCAAGTAGCAGACGTGACAGGGTCTATGACAACAGAGGTCGTTACCCTGGACAGAAATTTGCTCGGCATATTACAGCACTTAAGAGCTTTCCTTTCTTTTTGGTCCAGTTCATTTCTATCATAGTTATACATCATTTCCTAATAAGGGAGTTTAATTGTCCGGCACTTTAACTTCAATGAGTCTGACAAGGATCTAAGGAAATTCGATTTGAAGACATTTTCATGAAAGGACGTCAACAGCCAGACTCATCTGTCGCACAGTTTTAACTCAGTCTAATGTGTGAGAATTTGATGTAAGCTTAGATAATTATCATCAACGAAGATTTGGTTCAGTCGAGAACAGAGATCAGTCGTATGGAGAAAATAATAAAGGACTGTGTATGGAACAAAATACTACTACTCCAAAATAGGAACCTCTACGAACTTAGAGGATCCAACAATCACATTTTTTACTTGCAAACGCGCAATGTGACGTAAAACATCGTTATAAGACTTGAAATCAAATCAATTTAATCAAATCAAATTAATTGCAATCGATTCATATCCGAGGCTAAGAAGAAGAGTACTTGACGAGTCATGGCAAACTCAAGGGTCCGCTCATCTTCCTACACACAAAGCGTTTCAATGAATTGTGTAGGTAGGTAAGTATTATCTTTATTACTCCACTTGCAAACATCATGGAGTGAGCCGTCAATTCGATGGATCTCGTCGTCATCTGTGACTCAATCTGTGCGAGAATAGACCGACCCTTGGAGCGCTCAAACAATCACAACTGTCACACAGGATCAGCTGTACAGTGTACAGTGTACACCCACCATTTTTTGTGGCTGCACCCGGTTAACTGCGCTATAACAACCTTGCGTAAGCATATACGTCGTTTCTCCATCACGTCGTCCATCATCCGCTTTTCAAACCCCGTCCATCACAGCCCTACAAAACCTGTGCCATCCGATCCTGTCCGCGACATCGGTCTCAAACCGCGCACTCCTTTCTTAGACCGCAAATTGCGAAATGCATCTTCAGTTCGTCGTTGTATCTCTTGAATGGTGCACCCTTTGACCGCGATCCATCCGCTAGCTGACCATAGAAAACTTGCAAGCTACAATTGCACATAAAGGCATCACAATAATTCATTAAGGTAATAGTTACACAAATTAAATCACAAGATGAATGAAGTTAATGTTAAAACTGTTAGTAAAGTCAGGCAAATTATCTATTATACAGTATTCTTGTGGACAAATCCATTTCCAATCAACGAATTACTGCGTGGCATATCTAGATTACGTGGCGGAGACCTAAGTGAATATCCAATCATTTGTTCTGGAGGGAGAAGATCAGGGAGGACATGCCCAGGGCACGGAGATCTTAAAATAGGATGACCTAATCCTATATAATAGGGCGATGGACATGCTGTGGTAAATACTAGTTATTATTACTATTATACTCTTGCGGCTGCATATTTGCAGTGTCAATCACTGCAGAAGTTGTATTGAAATATTAGAGTGTTTGCGTCAAACTTGTGTCAAAAAGAAATGCCAGAGGACACAACTGCTACTTGAAGCGCAATGCAGTCGGTGAAGTGTGCACATTATGACGTTATATGTAACTAAACAAAGGTGTTGAATTCCTCCCTTTTTTATCCGGTTAAGTTTCAAACTTTCAGATATAATATCTTCATTCAATCATTTTGAAAATTTATATAGCGTCTCTTCAAGCGACCTATTCGGAGGCGCTTTCGGTCTAATCGCATATTACGTCGCATTGCGTTACAATCAGTCCGCGCCTCAAATTTACACTTTCGTGTGACCCTGCGCGTAAGAAATTTATGTAATAATAATGATGATGATGATGATGATGACGACGACGACAACGACGACGGCGACGTTAAATTTCCACGGCCAAATCTCGACGAAATTTCCTATTTTCGCCGCCAAAAAAGATTCATGACCTTTTTTTAGTCTTGACGCTCAACGATTGGGGGGGGGACAAATGCTTGGGCCGTCCCCCCCAACACCTCCGTTGGGGGGGACCGTCCCCCCCTAGGTCTCCGCCCATGGACGTCGTATGCCACGACAATCACAACATGTCGCTTAGTAATTGAAAGTGAATACAATATTATCCTTCGCGTGGAAATTTAATGTTTCGTCGACTATGTCGTATCTGTAGACCGTTAGATGAGGCTAAACCGCGGAGGCAGTACGTTAAATTTGAGAGGGAAATTAGACACCTTTGCTAGATTTCACAGTTATTCTACAATTGTTAGCAATTTACAAACATCAATAGGTGTTAAGAAGATACAAAACCAGTTGCAAAAAATGTGTTTGCTCAAGTTACTGAAGTTCAAGATGATAATCTAAAAAATTATGAAATAAACGACCCGACCTGTAGCCCAGTGGCGGCGCCAGGGGGGGGCTGGAGGGGGCTAAGCCCCCCCTAAATGCGGCTCAGCCCCCCAAAGCAAAATGCGGAAAATGTCTATAACGGCTAATTTCGTAATAAGAAAACTAGACAATGATCAATGGCATCGAAATCTACTTTGAGAATGAAGTTAGCGACTTCGTTTCTTGGCCTCAGTCTATGAAAACGGGTGACAAGTTTGCACCTTTACCTTTTGACCATACAACGGGACAGGGTTGTCGAAATTGTCGAAGAAACAACATGGCTCTTAGACACCTCGATTCAGATTGAAACCGTTTTATAAGTATTAGACGTATAGAAATATCGAAATTGCCTAGTCCTTCAAAAAGTGGTGCAAAGCTGTATTTTCTCTTGATATTTCGCATATTTCACTAAATTAATCATCGTCACCAAAGAATGTTCAGGATTTTCTCCCTCCTGCAATCAACTATATAATCATAGCGTAGATGCTTGCGCCAGTGGCGGTGTCAGAGGGCTAGGAGTTATAGCCTCTAAATGCGGCTCAGCCCCCCCCCCCAAGCAAAAAGCAGAAAATATCCATAACGGCTTATTTCGTAATAAGAAATCTAGACAATGGTCAATGGCATCGAAATCAACTATATAATTTATTATATATAAAATACATATTCTACAGGGTGCGCCAAAAAAAGTAATCCCCTACGGCTTTTTATCAATATCTTGGCCAAAAATAGGAATTTTTCAAATCCAGTTTTACGGGCTTGAAGGTAATTCATATCTACGTACAATAGCCAAATTTCATAGTCATGTGTGAAACAGAACAAAAGTTATATCACTTTTAGAGAGGCCACCCACCGGTTTTTGACGATTCAAAAACGCGACGCATTGAAAAGTAACAAAAAACCAATCTAATTATTCTGGCCAATATCTTGGCCAAAACTAAGAATATCGAAATGAAATTTTACAGACTTAAAGACAATTCATATCTGCACATGGTGGTCAGATTCCATCAAAATATTTCAAACGGAACATAAGTTATACCACTTTTAGTGAGGCCACCCCCGTTTCTTGACGATTCAAAGACGTAACGCAGCAAAAAGTTGCAAAAACACGATTTTATTAAGTCTCATCTTAAATAATCGTTATCAAATAGCCTTGATATTGCCAGATGATCATCATTGTTACTATTTAAAAAAGAAACAGGGCACCAGCGTAGCTGCGCGCCACTGAGAAGTCACTTAGCAAGATGACGATCAAATTGGTAAATAAGGAATCTATCAGCTTAATCAACAGGTCCATCAAGAACTTTGCAAAGAGACTCAAAAGAAGTTTTGGCACGGGTGGTGGGCGCATTTAGCACAAGTTGTGAAGCACTACTAAGGTCATTTGACAACAGTTATTTGAGATGAGACTTAATAAAATCGTGTTTTTGTTACTTTTTGTTGCGTTTCGTTTTTGAATCGTCAAAAAACGGTGGGTGGCCTCACTAAAAGTGGTATAACTTTTGTCCTGTTTGAAATATTTTGATGAAATCTGAGCACCATATGTAGCTATGAATTGTCTATAAGCCTGTAAAATTTCATTTCGATATTCTTAAGTTTGGCCAAGATATTGGCAAAAAACCTAATTTTTGTTGCGCTTCGTTTTTGAATCGTCAAAAAACGGTGGGTGGCCTCCCTAAAAGTGGTGTAACTTTTTTTCCGTTTGAAATATTTTTTGGTAATTTGACCATTGTACGTAGATATAAATTGCCTTTAAGACTGTAAAGTTTCATTTAAAAATTCGTATGTTTGGCCAAGATATGGGCTAAAAACCGTAGGGGATTACTTTTTTGGCGCACCCTGTATATAAATATATATATTAAGTTTTATAGGTCATTTCATTCATTGTATTGCAAATCCTACACATTTAGTGAACCAGTTTTGTTGCATTTAGTAGCTGCCTACTGTAAACCGTTTCTTCTTTATTGAATGGAAGCTGTCAGCCCTACCAAAAGTGAACTGAACTATTTAGAGTACACTTACTGCTCTCCAGCATGATAAATTTTTAAAGTCTTCCATAGTGGTGTTGCATCTGTACTGCACTTCATGCATGAAAATAATATTACAGACTGCTGGTTATCCAGAAGATTGCGTTTTTTTCCAGAAATGCCTTTGACACAAGAATGTAGTTGTCAGATTTGCGTCATGTTTCTCTTACACACCTCAAATGTGTGCGCTCTTGTTATTTTCAGTATAAAAATTATTATATTCTTGCTGTGTATACCACCACTGTCTAGGAATGTAGGCCTACGTTTGATATATCAATAAATCAATCAATCACATAAATTTATATAGCGCCCCTTCAAGATATCTACTCAGAGGCGCTCCCAACCCAGGCCTGATCAAAGAGAAAGGTCTTAAGAAGACGGTAGAAAGAGCCAGCAGAGTCACGGGGAAGCGAACGGAGAGCCGCAGGGAAGCCATTCCAGATAGCTGGACCCACCACGGAAAATGCTCTTCGCTGCATAGTAGCGGTACGACAAAAAGGGACAAGATAGTCACCTCGGGCAGCTGACCGCGGCGAACAACGGCCCAGAGAAACCGAGACTGGAGTTAAAAAGCTCACATAGGTAGGATGGAGCTTGAGACAGAATGCAGCGCCAAGCTATAGACGAAACTCTATAAGCAATGCGTTGCTGCAGTGGGAGCCAGTGGAGGTCGTCCCTCATGAAGGCAGAAACGTGAGGAAACCGGGAGATGCCACCAACCAAGCGTGCTGCAGATATACTGGTCAACTAAGAAGTCCTAGTGCTATTAGCATATATATGTAAAACATTTGTGTGCAGATTATTATAATTATAATTATAAAATAATTGTGTGCATATTTTTGTATTAAGGAAACTTTAACTGTTTTCTGTCATTAGTAATATGCAGGCAGATAATTATAATAGTGTCCTGTGAATGCTGTTGGACACCTTTATTGTGTTTTATTTTTATTTGTGATTATTTAAATTGAATGTTCAGGGTAACGGCCTCTGTTGTCATAGACCCTGGTCAAATCGGATCCAACCATTATTGTGATGCCTTTTTTATTGCAAAACTAGCTGTACCCGGCCACGCGTTGCTGTGGCTGAAAATACTGTCCAACCCTCTCTTCCTAGGTTCCCTCCCCTTACCGTGTCCATGGCCGACTTTTCATAAGATAAAACTAAATTGCACACCATTTTATTGTAAAATTTCTGAATATTAATGCTGTGTTGGACACCTTTACTGTGATAACTTGGAACTCAAGTCCGAATCCATGGTCGACTTTTTATACGATAATACTGAACTGCACACCATTTTATTGTGAAATTTCTGTATATTAGTGCTGTGTTGGACACCTTTATTGTGATAACTTGGATCTCGAGTCTGTGTCCATGGTTGACTTTTTATACGATAGTACTGAATTGCACACCATTGTGTTGTGGATTGTCTCAATATTAATGCTGTGTTGGACACCTTTTATTGTGAGATCTTAGATCTCGAGTCTGTGACCATGGTCGACTTTTTATACAATAATACTGAATTGCACACCATTTTATTGTAAAATTTTTGAGTATTAATACTGTGTTGGACACCTTTTATTGTGACAATTTGGATTTCGAGACTGTGTCCATGGTTGACTTTTTATACGACATTATACTGAATTGCACACCATTGTTTTGTGGTTGGACACCTTTGTTTATGATAATTCGGAACTTAATCTACGTTTGCGGTCGGATACACTAAAAATCAAAAACCTCAACAATTGCTGACTTCATTTAAATAACCCACTCAATCCCCAACTGCATCTTGCAATGGAATATTTATGTGGAGCGCGTTTGTGCCAGTGCACAATTTCTTGTAAAACCCTTCGCACGATTGCACTATGTCCGACAAAAATGTTCTAGTTGCGTCTCTGGGAGGGAGGAAGGCTTGGGGCTTCAGCCCCCCCAAACCTGAAATCCTGGCGCCGCCACTGCTGTAGCCATTATACTCTGAAAGAGTCTATGATATAATATTCTATTTGCCTACACTTTTAGATTAAATTTAGAGATTTGGAATTACAGGATATATAATTTTTTTATTAGATATAAATGAATTATAATAATGGCGGACGTGCCATAAAACACTTATGCGGACTGGGTATAATTAACAGAGGCAATTATGCAAACCAGCAGGGGTTATTTTAACGTGCAGCTGGACACAACGTGTGTAGTTGGGAAGGAGATTTGTGCAGTTGAAAATCAGATCTTGTGCAGTTACTTTTTGCCTAGTTGCGTGAACCGACGAGAAGTTAGTGGTAAAAAGTTGGACACAAACATGATACTAACAACCCAAAGTTAACATCTTTGAGGCGGTTTATTTGGGTGATATTTATGTTCAGGAAAATAGCAGGCCTGTTGAAATTTGGCATGAACTATAATAGATATGGCGATTACATGCAGTTTTCAAGTCAAGCATTAGACAGTGTTTAATCTAGACGTCTCTGGGGGAAAGTTCCCCTTCAGGATTGACATTCCCCCCCCCCAGAAAAATTTGACGAAATGATACTGGTTTTTAGTTACCGTTTTCATCATTGTTTTACATGAAGTGTTATAATATACCGTGATATTATTTATTATTATATGATTATAATGACATTATTTACTACTATAATATATGATATTATCATGTAAAGATGACACTTTAAAATGCAGCCATTGCAATGTGGAAATTCAAAAAGCTTCTAATGGTCAGTGAAGAAATATAGCTATTTTGTTAAGACAACACCTTAAAATGCAGCCATTGCAATGTGGAAATTCAAAAATTTTCTAATGGGCCACTGAAAAAGTACAGCCTATTTTGTTACGATGACACCTTAAAATGCAGCCATTGCAATGTGGAAATTCAAAAAGCTTCTAATGGTCAGTGAAGAAGTATCTCTATTTTGTTTAGACGACACCTTAAAATGCAGCCATTGCAATGTGGAAATACAAAAATTTTCTAATGGGCCACTGAAAAAGTACAGCCTATTTTGTTACGATGACACCTTAAAATGCAGCCATTGCAATGTGGAAATTCAAAAAGCTTCTAATGGTCAGTGAAGAAGTATAGCTATTTTGGTAAGACGACACCTTAAAATGCAGCCATTGCAATGTGGAAATTCAAACATTTTCTAATGGGCCACTGAAAAAGTACAGCCTATTTTGTTACGATGACACCTTAAAATGCAGCCATTGCAATGTGGAAATTCAAAAAGCTTCTAATGGTCACTGAAGAAGTATAGCTATTTTGTTAAGATGGCACCTTAAAATGCAGCCATGGAATGTGGAAATTCAAAAATTTTCTGATGGGCCACTGAAAAAGTACAGCCTATTTTGTTAAGATGACACCTTAAAATGCTGCCATTGCAATGTGGAAATTCAAGAAGTTTCTAATGGGCCACTGAAAAAGTACAGCTATTTTGTTAAGACGACACCTTAAAATGCTGCCATTGCAATGTGGAAATTCAAAAATTTTCTAATGGGCCGCTGAAAAAGTACAGCCTATTTTTTTAAGATGACACCTTAAAATGCTGCCATTGCAATGTGGAAATTCAAAAAGCTTCTAATGGTCACTGAAGAAGTATAGCTATTTTGTTAAGATGGCACCTTAAAATGCAGCCATGGAATGTGGAAATTCAAAAATTTTCTGATGGGCCACTGAAAAAGTACAGCCTATTTTGTTAAGATGACACCTTAAAATGCTGCCATTGCAATGTGAAAATTCAAAAAGTTTCTAATGGGTCACTGAAAAAGTACAGGTGTTTTGTTAAGATGACACCTTAAAATGCTGCCATTGCAATGTGGAAATTCAAAAAATTTCTGATGAGGCTCTGAGAAAGTACAGGTATTTTGTGAAGATGACACCTTAAAATGCTGCCATTGCAATGTGGAAATTCAAAAAGTTTCTCATGGGGAGGGGGCACATCCCCCTCCCCATACCCATCCCCCTCCCGGTCTCGGCGCTACGCGCCTCACGAGCGTCCTTCAGACGCTCAATTGTCTCCCCCCCAGAAACCTGAATTCCCCCCCAGAGGAGCGGGACTAGATTAAACACTCGCTTGGGGGGACAAATCCCTGGTCATAAAACAGTGGTCAAGGACTTTCTAATGTCCAGTCTCAAAACACGTCATTTGTGTGCAGTTGAGAAAATTCCTTAAAATAACCCCTGCAAACCAGTAGGAGAAAGTTGACGACAACCCTTATAAAGACGCACAGGGAGAGACAGGCAGACATACATGTATGGCCATAAACGACTCCCATATTACAGACATAGGCAGACAGACAGATACACATGCATAGACTGGCTGATACACAGAACGACAGACATACAGAAGCACAGTGATTATCGACTGAGTTACAGGTTGATCGAGGGAAACAGACAGACTGACACACACGGGAAGACCGTCTCACCCAGAGATGTGTAACCATATTCAACTACATGTATGTTATCCAATTCCCGAATCGTCATTATCTGTTTGTCGACTATGATGATCTCCTGGATTTCCTTCTCTCCCCATAATTTATTGCTTCGTTTGAGTAAACAAAAGCAGACAAAAGACTCAAACAGGAAGATTCAGATATAATTAAGAAATATGAATTTTACACGACCATCTTCGTCAAGTCCTGCATGTCTCGTCAAAACCCTCAACGTGGACACCGTCTATTTTTTTAAAGCGCCATTGTTCTGTAGAAATCATACGAAAGTATCAACATTGTCATTCCATTGGAATGAGGTTTCTTGATTACGAAATTGTTCGCGGCGACAATCGAATGACGTCATGTTCAATATCTGATGGCTTATTATAATTATAGCAATAATAGTTTGCTATTGTAGTTGTTAAAGATTAACGACACTGTAATACTGTTGTAAAAATAGGCCCCTGCAGTTTGTTTTAATTAATTGTCCGTGTCCCTGTCTGCCTGTGTATCGTTGAAACATGCCGTCTACTTAATTTATGCATAGGCGTGGCTAAGCGTCAACATGCCGTCTACTTAATTTATGCAAGGCGTGGCTAAGCGTCTACATGGCGTCTACTTAATTTATGCAAGGCGTGGCTAAGCGTCTACCTGGGCCTGACAGGCGACTACATAATATATGCATAGGCGTGGTCCAGCGTCTACATAATATATGCATGGGCGTGGCTTGGCGCATACGTATATATACGAGTGCGTGCGCAGGCACGACAGTCATCGAGAGTCAGCGATCGAAACAGTCACGTCAAGGAACACAGTTGTTACAACAGTCGTCGAACGGAAGGATCAGCCGACGCGGTCGCCGTGAGATAGAAGGGAGCTGCGACAGCCGAGTGTTACAGGTTCGAGGCGCAGTGCAGCTACGAGTCGTACGGGAGAAAACGCTTCGAAGAGCGCTACGGTGAATCTACGACGTCTGCAATCCGACGCTGTCGACGACGAAAGGTTCGTAAGCCTTTGCTGTCCGACGCTGGTGGCTGGGGTTCGATTCTTGACCCACAGTCGTGCTCTTCTGTAACTCGACGCGGCTGACGGCGGAAAGTCTGGGGACTTTCGTGAATCTACGACGACTACGATCCGACGCTGTCGACGACGAAAGGTTCGTAAGCCTTTGCTGTCCGACGCTGGTGGCTGGGGTTCGATTCTTGACCCACAGTCGTTCTCTCTGCCATCCGACGCTGCTGACGACGGAGAGTCTGGTGATTCTCGCTACGCAACGACGACGCCATTCGACTCCGGATCTGCCAACGTTTCCGACCGGGTGAGCGCAGTGTTTCAGTTTTATCGCTGCGCAACGACGACGTCGACTCTGGTTCGAAACCCGACCCGTTTCAGCGACTTCGACGTGCGCTGGCGAAGCAGCGGTCCTCTACTCGACGACGATTCAGCATTCTGCGTTGGCAATTACTGTAGATAGTGGTATATTAGTTTTCAGACAGTGGCGCTACGCGAATTGCTCCGAACTTGCTCCGAACTTGCTCCGAACTTGCTCCGAACTCTGGCGCTATAGAAGTTGGCTGAGGACAGCTTAACGAGGGTTTTCTTGAAGTCGAATAAAAGTGTTTCAAGCCTGACTGGCTAGTCGTCAATCCCCAGTTGACGCCGGACTACACGACGGACGGACATCGCCTTAACGACTAGGGTCTGGAGCTCGGTTCCTGGTGGTCTTTTGCCCAGCCCTAGTAGGTCGAGATTCTTTACAAACTGGTACCGTGAAGTGGAGTGATTGGATTTCGTCGGACTTCTTGGAAATTCGGAATAAGCCAGTGGAGCGAAATTCAGCAACAATGTGGAACACGGCAGAGATGGACGGGAACGCTGATGACCGCCCGATGACTTCGACGCCAGCAGTGGGACGAAGGACGGACCTCTTGGTCGACTTTGAGGTCGAGTCCAGCCGCTTCATGGAGAGAATCGATTTCGACGACGTGCCGAAGAAGGATCGCAGAAGTCTGCTGATTCCTGAGAGAGACTCGACCGCCTTGGAGACAAAAGTCTTGGACAGCGTCAGTCGCTTGGTCGGTGAACGGAAGATGACCATGAAACCAGCAAAATTCGATGGGACTGGGTCTCTCGAATCGTTCTTGGCACAATTCGACGTCTGCGCACGCCACAATAGATGGACGGCAATCGACAAAGTCGACTTCCTCCGTGTTTCCTTGGAAAAGGCAGCAACGCAGCTGTTGTGGGACTTTGGAGCGCGAACGGAGGTGACGTATGAACAGCTGGTCGAGAGACTTCGTCAACGATACGGCGCGGAAGGTCAAGCTGAGACTTTTCGTGCGCAACTCTACTATCGTCGACAAAGAGCGGATGAAAGTCTGGGAGATCTGCTGCACGACATCCGGAGACTTGTCGTTCTCGCCTATCCAGTGCCGTCGAACGAGACGACCGAGATCGTTGCTAAGGACGCCTTCCTTGAAGCTATCCGTGACCGGGAGCTGTCTCTAAAGGTGAGAGAACGGGAACCAAAGACGATCGACGAGGCGTACCGAACAGCTCTACGCTTGTCGGCGTATCAACAGACCGCAGACCTGGAGGATCGTCGCAGACCGGCGAATCGAATAAGAGGAACTCAGGAGGCCGACACCAGAGGACAGCTTCAGTCTCAGCTGGACGACTTCTTCACTGCCCAGCGCAAGTGGCAGCAGGACATGGAAGAAAGAATCTGCCGACAGCTGGAGGGACTTCGAAGCTCGAACAGGACGAACTTCAACTCCGCACCGATGGCTCCGCCGACCATTCCGTCTCAAGGTAACGCATCAGGAAGTCTGGGACGTGGGTCGACCTGTTTCAAATGCGGGTCCCCAGGGCACTACGCACGCCAGTGCCGACAACGCCGACAGTTTCCAGACCGCCGGAACGACGACGCACGCGATTCGGGTCAGCCGACGACCGAGCAAGAGACCGTCACCAACCATACAACGAGGGACAGAGCAACTGGCGTGACGAACAACGCGATCTACATCCATGGAGTGATCAACGGACGGCAAAGAACGTTCCTCGTGGACACTGGGTCGGAGGTAAGCCTGGTTCCCTCGTCTGATGTTGATGGGTTGTTGCTCCAGCCTAGCACTCGCATTCTCTTGGCTGCTAACGGAACACAGATAAGGGTTTTGGGTCAGGTTGATGTCCCAATTAGGATTTCCAGAGGTTTTTCCATTGAGACTAATTTTCTCGTCTCTGACCAGATTGGGGAACCGATGCTGGGAATGGATTGGTTGAGGCAACACCGCTGTCGACTTGGTTTTGGTCAGGGTGCACTCTTTGTTGGTAGACGCCGCATTCCTTTGGTTAAGGGCAATGGTTCACTTTGGTGTCGCAGGGTTATTGTTGCTGAGGAGACAACTGTTCTTCCTCGTTCGCAGTGCGATATCCCTTGTAGGACGCAATATCGTGATTTGACGACCACAGCTGAAGCGTGGATGACTGAATCTAAAGAGATTCGGCCGGGATTGCATGTAGCTAGAGTTGTGCTGAATGATGATGATGATAAAATGTGCATTCGTGTGGTGAATTTGAATGAACAGCCTGCGATGTTAACTACTAACTTGATGTTGGGCGATTTGCACCCCGTAAATGTTGAAGTAATGGAAGGCAGTGATAGACAGACGGGTCCAGAAGCACAGTTAGTGGAAAAATTGATGGAAGATGTCTCCGAGGATGTTTCGGCTGAGGTGAAAGAACGTCTGAAGAATTTGTTGGTCGAGTACGGAAGCATTTTCTCGACCACTGACCATGATTTGGGAAGGACCATGATTACTCAGCATAGAATTGATACTGGGGACTCCCATCCGGTGAGACAACCGTTGAGGAGGCAACCGCTTCCTTATCAGGCTACCATTGATGCGCAACTGGAACAAATGTTGGTAACTGGAGTTGTGGAACCAGACGGGAACGGGCAGACGTATTCGACCTACGCTGCGGAATTGCTGGAAAAGTTTGAAAAAGCGTATCGCGCTGCACGC
The DNA here is from genome assembly GCA_949752735.1 of Lumbricus terrestris. Classification (NCBI taxonomy): domain Eukaryota; kingdom Metazoa; phylum Annelida; class Clitellata; order Crassiclitellata; family Lumbricidae; genus Lumbricus; species Lumbricus terrestris. Next base: position 2,697,665 of record OX457040.1, on the reverse strand, counting down.
CAAGGTCTCAGAAAGGGCGCTGAGCGACGCAAGCACAGCTACGACCTGCGTGTACGACCAGCGAAATTTGAAGCCGGAGACTGGGTTTACTACTTCAGTCCACGGAAATTTGTGGGACGTAGTCCGAAGTTCCAGCGTAATTTCACTGGTCCGTGGATGATTGTGCGGGCGTGTGGTCCGGTCAACTATCTTCTCCAAAAGTCGCCGAAGGCTAAACCCTTCGTGGCGCACGTAGACAAGCTTCGCCACTGTTATGGAAGGACGAAGGGAGAATGGACTGAGGCGACCGAAAAAGTGACCGGAGGGTCGCCCCAAAAAGTGACCGGGAGCGCCACGGCTTCTACCAGTCGACGGCCACACCGCCGTGGGGACGGAACGCGCGAAACGGATGCGCACGACCAGGATTTGGACGGAGTGGCGACCTCTACAGGTCGACCACGACGCAACGCTGGCCGTCCTGTCCGCTTTCAGTGAACGCGGCTGAAAGCAAATTAGAAATAATTATTGAGTCGTGCCTGACTCCGAGCTTATTTTTTGATTGATTAGGCGTAATTGCCGGCTGTATAGTTAGCTATTCAATTGTTTGTACTTATGCTATGTCGTTTTGAAAAAAAAAAAAGAGAAGAAAGAAGGGGGGTGTGAACAAAACAGTTCACACCGTACCCGAAATGAAAAAAAAAATAGAGAAATAAGCCTAAAAAAAGAAAAAAAGAAAAAAGAAAAAGAAAAACAGGCAGAGACATGAAAAACAGGCGAGGAAAAAAATAATAAAAGGGGGTTGTGACCGAGATGGCACTTCGCACCCGCAAGAAAAGAGCCGAACAAAAAGGGGGATGTGCGCGAAAAGCACTTCGCACCCGATTCAGCTTGGCTATTTATGATGTCTTTAATTACGGTACCGTGTGGCAGTTATTTCTGTGGCAAGCTGATGTACGGCATTTTGCTGATTGGAAAACGTGTTAGATTTTCTTTTGGTACAGATACTCTTGCATTTGCTGTATAGTTGGACAATTAATCGTGTTTTATAGGATATTTTACTCCGATTGTTTGGTAGATTTTCTGTTAGTGCTCCAAGGTGGGCCTTGGATTGCTTCTGGGGGAGGCGTGTTGTAAAAATAGGCCCCTGCAGTTTGTTTTAATTAATTGTCCGTGTCCCTGTCTGCCTGTGTATCGTTGAAACATGCCGTCTACTTAATTTATGCATAGGCGTGGCTAAGCGTCAACATGCCGTCTACTTAATTTATGCAAGGCGTGGCTAAGCGTCTACATGGCGTCTACTTAATTTATGCAAGGCGTGGCTAAGCGTCTACCTGGGCCTGACAGGCGACTACATAATATATGCATAGGCGTGGTCCAGCGTCTACATAATATATGCATGGGCGTGGCTTGGCGCATACGTATATATACGAGTGCGTGCGCAGGCACGACAGTCATCGAGAGTCAGCGATCGAAACAGTCACGTCAAGGAACACAGTTGTTACAACAGTCGTCGAACGGAAGGATCAGCCGACGCGGTCGCCGTGAGATAGAAGGGAGCTGCGACAGCCGAGTGTTACAGGTTCGAGGCGCAGTGCAGCTACGAGTCGTACGGGAGAAAACGCTTCGAAGAGCGCTACGGTGAATCTACGACGTCTGCAATCCGACGCTGTCGACGACGAAAGGTTCGTAAGCCTTTGCTGTCCGACGCTGGTGGCTGGGGTTCGATTCTTGACCCACAGTCGTGCTCTTCTGTAACTCGACGCGGCTGACGGCGGAAAGTCTGGGGACTTTCGTGAATCTACGACGACTACGATCCGACGCTGTCGACGACGAAAGGTTCGTAAGCCTTTGCTGTCCGACGCTGGTGGCTGGGGTTCGATTCTTGACCCACAGTCGTTCTCTCTGCCATCCGACGCTGCTGACGACGGAGAGTCTGGTGATTCTCGCTACGCAACGACGACGCCATTCGACTCCGGATCTGCCAACGTTTCCGACCGGGTGAGCGCAGTGATTCAGTTTTATCGCTACGCAACGACGACGTCGACTCTGGTTCGAAACCCGACCCGTTTCAGCGACTTCGACGTGCGCTGGCGAAGCAGCGGTCCTCTACTCGACGACGATTCAGCATTCTGCGTTGGCAATTACTGTAGATAGTGGTATATTAGTTTTCAGACAGTGGCGCTACGCGAATTGCTCCGAACTTGCTCCGAACTTGCTCCGAACTTGCTCCGAACTCTGGCGCTATAGAAGTTGGCTGAGGACAGCTTAACGAGGGTTTTCTTGAAGTCGAATAAAAGTGTTTCAAGCCTGACTGGCTAGTCGTCAATCCCCAGTTGACGCCGGACTACACGACGGACGGACATCGCCTTAACGACTAGGGTCTGGAGCTCGGTTCCTGGTGGTCTTTTGCCCAGCCCTAGTAGGTCGAGATTCTTTACAATACTAATATGGATGGATCCGATTTGACCAGGGTCTATGACAACAGAGGCCGTTACCCTGGGCAGAAATTTGCTCGGCGTACTACAGCACTTAAGAGCAAGGTACTAGACCAGTTAAGTTTTAATTCCTTGTTCCATGTTTATGTAGTATCGACTCACAATGTATCAGAGGTGTCTAAAGAACGCTTTGACTAATCACTCGGTCGGTCAGTAACGTATAAGTTCACTCTGTTTCGTAATAAAGATGTGATTGTCGTCGCCCTCCTCATTTCTTTAGGCTTCTCACTGGCACTAACACATATAGTGTATTGTACTGATTGAATTGAAGGTGAATGAATGCAGAGTTTAACGACATCTTACGGCAACAAAATCTGCTGACGACGGCATATAACATAGACGAGTAGTACTATATTTTATCCAAGAAATTTGTGACGAGCAAGTCATGCTTTAAATAATAAATCAAAATGTAATACATTATCATCCAATAAAATGGTTTGAACGGTGATTCACCATTTGCATGGTATATTGCAACACAATTGAATTCATCTGAAGATCTGTTACTTATCGACAGTTGCAGTGTCACCTCTTTTATAGTACAAATGCCTAGTCTTAAAAGGTGTTTATATTGAGCGATCTATGTGAGCGTCATTTTTTGGGTATAGTATGTCTCTCGCGCCATCTGTGTCTTTGTCTGACCATACACACTTGCAAAAATATCGACCCATTTATACATACATAAATATATATATATTATATACATATATATATATAACATTTTAATGTTTTGGGACAACTGCCACGTAGTGTTCTTCGTCTAGAACAGTGGTTCCCAACCTTTTTTGACTCTAGGGCCACTTTTTCTAAGTTGGAAGACACGAGGGCCACTATTTCTTAGCTGAAGGACATTCGGGGGCCACAACGGAATAATTTGCTGAACTAAAAGCATGTAGGTCTATAACTGTTATAATTGAATCAAAATTGAATGTTTGATGTTATTTTTAGACTTCAGGATAAAATAATTTGGAATAGAAAATACATATGCATTGTGTTCTATTCTGCCCAAATTGCCAATTTTTTCATATATTTTAAAAATTCTTTGAGAGATATGAGGGCCATTTTTAAGACCTGGCGGGCCACTTTTGGCCCGCGGGCCACGGGTTGGAAACCACTGGTCTAGAAAGACACTTGAAAAACTTAATTGGTTATAACACTGACGCCTCGTATTAGTTATGCAGCAATGTATGCCCAAGGGTCGGCTTCAGTGACTTTTCTAAGCATAGGATCTCGATAATAATAATTTAGATCAACTCCTGCGGGTTTTATGAAAAATAAATAATTATTATGACGTAAGTTGATATAAACTGCAGTTAGAGTTAGACCACCAGTTGTCGCTGAAAGGCGGACACTGCGCCTGGAATAAAACGCGTCAATTAAACACCTTTCTTATATTATATTTTGGCGCCATAATAAAAACAGGCTGCATTCGATTTTTAAATAGTACTGACTAAAATTTAATATTGTCATCAACTCCCGTAGCAACTAACCACGTCTTTCTTAATGGTACATCGTCGCTTAACATAAATTATTCATTCAATACACAATTCGTTTAAACGTTCTGATGACCACAACATGCCGATTGGCGGTAAAGAGCTCAGAGATGTTTTGATGTGAAGCCATCATCGCCGGTTGCAATAATTATTTGTACGTGTTATCAAACTCCGCAAGAGTAGATTTGAATCAAGACAGCTCTAATGAGTATTCTGACCTGCACTGTCGGTGGAATGATAAGAGTAGAATGAGGGCATTGACCAATATGATATGCGAGGCTAAGATAATGAAATCCCTGACGCTTCATATTCAATTATCCATGACACACTCATGACCAGCTTAATGCAATGCTCCTCATCTTTGCATTGTTCACACAACATTCGGACAATAAGGAAGAACAAAGAAAGATTTGAGTCTCTTTGAAAGGGGAGCCTCTTTGGAAGACAAGAGAAGAAATGACAACATACGAAAAGCAGTTGGAGTAGCCTGTATATCTGATAAAATTCGAGAGTCCAGACTGAGGTGGTATGGGCATGTGGAGCGATCGGATGAGGACGGTAGCATCAAAAGAATCATACGTGCAGAGGTACAGGGACGCCGCAGCCGTGTCCGACAGAAGAAGAGATGGATGGAAATGATCCAGCAGGACATGGAATTTCTTGATCTGAAAAAGGAAGACGCTGGAGACCGAACAACATGGAGACAAAGGATCCGAATGGCTGACCCTTCCACATCGAGGGATTAATCCTAGCCAGAAGGAAAAGAAGAAAGAAGATTTGAGCGGGAGATTTAATAGTTAACCTATAAGGCCCTATATTATTGAAGTGCCTCTGAATAAACAGAAGCGGCCAATCTCAGGCACCACGCTAGAAGGCATTCGCAGACCCAAGTTATAATTATACGCAGTTGACGTCGATAGATTATTATAGACATTGGTCAGCGTAGTTCCCGGTGTTTATAAATACCTACCATCTTTATCACATATTTCATGTCTCGTTAAAACCATCAACACTGACACTGTTTGAACCGATGGAAAGATGTATATCCCGACTGCAGAGTGGACACTGCAACGAAGTTTCACGCCGAAGCGCTGAACAATTGCGAGTGAAGGACTTTCCCAAGGTCCGTATACGTGGCGACGTGAGGTGGATTCGAACTTCGAACCTTCCGGCTTCAAGGCAACGACGCCACCACTACACCATCGCGCCAACCCCTTCGTTAATAATTACTGTTTAACGACATTTTCAAAACATAAGAATTTTGATATTCGATCGAATTTCATGTGCCCCGTTATTCCAATTTATTGTTGTAAAATAGACCATACAATTAAAACAAGCACTTTCAGAGTCCATGAAAACGGGTGTAGGACATTAGCCCCCCCGGACAAAAGCCCCCCCGGACAAAAGTCCCCCCGGACATTAGCCCCCCCGGACAAAAGCCCCCCTGATTTTGCCTAGGACATTAGCCCCCCCGGACAAAAGCCCCCCTTTTGTGGAAATCATAGAATAGTGCCGTAACTGATTACTTGTCACTGGCATTCACATGCAACCTAAAGTTCTTAGTGTCATTTAGACTAAGCTTATAGACTTAACGAGTGGGAGTCGTATAGGGCCTATACAGTCTATTTGTTTAGTGTCCTACAATAAAGGTTTGTTAATGTCAGTTTCGTAGACTTATTAGGGCCGTTTCAATTCAAAATTAGATTCAATACATTAGAGCGAATGGGAATCGTAAGTAGGTCGGCCTACTTGTTAGTGTCAGTTTTGGCTACAACGAAGGTTTGTTAGAGTCAGTTAGGAATTAAACTTTTATCTCGATTTAACAAACTTTGGACTTATAATTGTTTACATTTATGAGAGACTTTACAAATTGAGTTGTTCACATCGTTCTACAATTAATGCCTGTTAATGTTTTATAATATGCGTAATAAAACTTCAATTAACTTTGCATATTCTTACAATGTTGCACTAATGTCCAATGTAGGCTTATAGATACTGATCTGGGGGGGGCTAATGTCCTACTTCGGGGGGGCTTTTGTCCGGGGGGGCTAATGTCCGGGGGGCTAATGTCCGGGGGGGCTTTTGTCCGGGGGGGCTAATGTCCGTTCCCCCATGAAAACGACTAATCACATCCTTTAATGCTTGATTATTTTAGAAATAACTCTGAATTCTAGTATCTTGAGTAATGATATTTTGTAACAAGAGCCAGAAGAAACTACAAAAAACTATAATTGGTTATACTTGTATAACAATGGTCTAACTTAAAAAAGGTGTTTAATCCAACACTAAATTTAACGCATGGCCTCCGATGTTTAGCGACATTTAATGGTCAACAGAGACGTTGAAATCGACGCCACATAAAATATCCATCGCACGAATAATATGAGATTAACTTTAAGTAAAGTTACCAAAGATGCAAAATTTTCGATCTTGGGACAGGGACAAATTTTCAAATTTTCGTCTTGGTCGCCAAAAAATCTGATGGCCTTTTTTGTCATTTGCTCTAATTCCCAAGAAAAAATGCCATTTTATCCTTTAACCGCCAAAAACTTGATGACTTTTTAGTCGTATGGACCTAGTGTGGGGATTTCGTCGGTGTGGCGCGTGTGGAGGGAGGGCCTACAGAATTACTCATGGGGACACGTCAAATTCCGAGCCAGAATATCTGGTCAAAAATAAAGAAATTTCTAAATGGGGGGCCATGGCCGGATTCTCCCTGGATCCGCCCCTGACGTCACAGATTAGTAAATCAGATTTGCTGTCTCATTTTCCAAAACGAGTCTGCACTGAAGTCTAAACAAAAACAGATTGAAATATAATTTTGCGATCAGATTTGCAAGTATCGCATATTGTTTACAAGTACCGCATATTGGATTTGAAAAGAAGCAACGTAATGCTGATTATTGTCATTATCTTCACATGATTTGCATAGCTAATCAAGGTTATACTAATCCTTCATTCGTTTATTATATGCGTTTATATAGCGCCTCTTCAAGGGGCTACTCAGAGGCGCTCCCAACTTCAGCGCGGTCAAATAAAATTGTCTTAAGATGAGAGAGAGAGAGAGAGGAAAGCCTGAGGAGAATCTTTACAAAGAGAGCGGAGTGTCAGAGGAAGACCATTCCAGGTTGAAGGTCCTACCACAGAGAAACCACAGTTCTGCATAGTGGAAGTCCGAGCTAAAGGGATTGAGAGCAGACGTTGTTCAGTCGAATGAAGGGAGCGTAAAATTAATGATGAGAACTAAGAATAGTGTTACAGAGCTCACAAAGGTGGGCAGGAACAAGGTCTAGCATGCAGCGCCAGACTAGATTAGATATCCTATACTCAATTCGCTGCTTGAGTGGAAGCCAGTGGAGAACGTCACGCATATAGCTGGATATGTGGCTAAATTTAGGTATGCGGCCAATAAGGCGGGCTGTAGAGCGCAGAACGCGATCAAGGCAACTCAGATGGGCAATTGGTAGACCAGCATAGAGAGAGCAGCAGTAGTCAAGTCTTTTGGTAACGAAAGAATGAAATATGATCCAATCTTCATGATAATGGGCATAAAAATTGTAGTTACATATTTATAACTTTAAAGATCGCTTACGATAGGTGTTTAATTTTCGCCTTTTATTACTTAAATAAACAACACAGTTTTATCCCAATTTCGAACTTCTTTCTTTCTTTGTGCAGATAACATCAGTCGTTTATTGAATTGAAAGTAATTAATATTGTTTCCTCTGATTTTTCGTCAGCACTTACATAATAACTTATGTAACATGATTTCTTATTATAATACTCAAAATTTCCTCATCGTCATCGCTCATTGTGTCGTTAATCCCGCACGACGTTATGAAAAACAACTTTTAAAAATAATAGCATGCGTTCAACAACAAAATAGAAAAGAAATTTGACAGAACAAGCAAAAAACTATCAATTAAAATTTTCACGATTTATCGACGAAAATAATCATCGAAATACGAAGAAGTTTGTGTTTTTGAGATTATCCTGTCTCGGATGGATGTATCCGATTTGACCAGGGTCTATGACAACAGAGGCCGTTACCCTGGACAGAAATTTGCTCGGCATATTACAGCACTTAAAAGCAAGATACTGAACCTATTATTGTACAACTATATCGCCTATGAAAGGTGTTTAATTTCACTCTAAATTTAACGTATGCCTGCAGGCTTCGGTTGCTTAGCGACATAAAAGTACTACAATCAGATTTGCTGTCTCATAATTTTTCGACAAAGAATGTCGAAGCAAAAACAGATTGAAACATTTGCGATCAGATTTGCAATATCACTTTTTCAAATAACCGCACAGTGGATTTGAACCCGAAGCAATGTAATGCTGCTTATTGTTATTATTTTTTATATGATTTGCATTGTTAATCGAGGTTTCACTAATCACAGGAAATAAAATCGCAACTTTGTCATAATAAACATAAAAATTGTAGTTACGCATTTATAATTTCAAAGATCTCTTATTCTAGGTGTATAATTGTCGCCTTTTATGACTTAAATCAACAACTCGTGAGACTATCCTTGTCTCGCCAAAGCTATTGATAACACTGCACAACAGTGTTTTGGTTTCCTGAACACTTTCAGGTGTTTCTTATGCAGTTTTTGCTGCTGATCACGAAAATCACCTTGAAATTGTCCCATCACGTAACGTTTTTGAGAAATCTTCAAATTTTATATTTGTTTTCATGTTTTTAAGATATAACGTTTTAATAAGCTTTGTGTAACTGAGGTATGTCCAGGTATGCACTTGGGATAGTTTACATAATGTTTGTCGTGTATAATAAAATAAACTTGGACCTGCATATTCATTAATGCTGGTTGGAATCTGCCTGCAAAAGTTCTAAACCCTATTAAAGTCGCTTCCCAGCATACATGTACATGTAAAATTGTATATCCCTCTGAGAAAGTTGACATCAGTTTGTTTGCATTTTGATGTCTATTTCCAAAGTTTAGTTTTGTCTACATGTATGCAATATGCATAACAAGTTAGCCAGCTTTTTTAGACAGGCTTTAAACTATAATATATTTTAAAACGGTTGTTGTCATCAGAAATATCTCGCCAGTGTTGCAACAGGCGTGATACATGTACGTTGTTTGCCGCATTTGTGGAGTATTATAGGCTATGCTATGAGTCAGCCTCAGAGACACACACCATGACTGGATTTGTCAATAAAGCATATGAGATGTACCTTTGGTTGCAAGGCTGGAGAGACAGCCAAAGAATGGAATTTGATGTGGAAGATGTGGTGTAGATCTTAGAGTTTGACTCCGGGGGTCCTGCGAAAGCAATGCTGTTTGCCATCCCGATGGTCTTGCGAGAACAGAAAGATCATGGCATTGTGACGGACTGCTAATTTTGTCTCACTAATGTTGCTGGTTTCTCGGGCAAGAATAAGAAAGGAACTGAATACCCAGACCGTCATTCGACAATGATGCCAGCGCCACACAATGTAAGTTTTCATATACCGAAGCCACCAGAGAAATGGAGCTTAGACAAAGGAGATGAAGATGCTGCATTGATCCAGCCAGGAACGAATATGCAGCTGCTGACGGTGATACGGATTTTCAAGTAGGTAGGTCTGTGTCTGGTGAGCCTCATCTCATCACACAGTTAGACTTAGGTTTGTCGAAAGCAAAAGCTGAACAACTGGATTCAAGACTCTAGTTTGCTGTCACAAAGTACTGGACAGAAATCGATCCGACAAAGTTATATCTGCCTTCTCTTCACTTAAAGCTGGAACTGATGAAAAGTTTTGGTAAAAGCCATGCACAAGGATGGTGAAGGTTTTCTTCATCTGCAGCAGAAGTCCCCAAGAATAAGTGATGCCAAGATCTAGGAAGGTATTTTTGTGCACGAATCTACAGATCAGACACATCACCAATGATAAGCAGCTTGAACATCTGCTGGAGAGACCAGAGACAATCGCCTGGAAAGCATCCAAGGGTGTTGTGGAGAATTTTCTTGGTAATTACAGAGCAACAAATTACATTCAACTGGTTAACAGACTTTTTGCAGCATACAAAGACATGAAATGCAACATGTCACTTAAGATTCACTTCCTGCATTCTCACTTGGACTTCTTCCCTGCAAATCTATGTTGGACTTTATAGATCTAGCGCTATATAACGACTGATTATCCTAACATTATGTAGTCGTCAGTTCTTCTTTCTCGCGTTTAGTTCTTTCCTTTTCCGGTAACAGCAGAAGGACAGCTAGTTCAGTTATGGATCATGGCGATTAATCTTATTAAAATCTTATCGTTTACTAAGTGATCCGCTTCGTTTCTTAACAGGTTATGGGCCCAGCAAGCCTAGAGCACGTAATGATCACAAAAGTTTATGAAATAGAACTTTAATAAGACAAATAAGGATAATCCGTTCAACTGCGCAGAATAGCGTGACTGTTTTCTTACATCGCGACAGAAATGCGAGAAACAGTTGTTTATTTCTTTTCACCGAAAGAATAAAGATGACGGATAAAAGCTCAGGTAAAATCGCAAAACTGAATAATAGCAACTACCAGATTTGGAAGTTTAAAGTTGAACTTCTGCTAATTAAAGAGGACTTGTGGGACACTGTCACTAAAGAAACCCCCGATCCTATTACGGAAGCGTGGCAAAGTAAAGATGGAAAAGCAAGAGCCACGATAGGTTTGTTAGTTGAAGACAACCAACTTCATCTAATAAGGAAAGAAACTACGGCAAAAGGTTTATGGGAACAATTAAAGAAGTATTATCAAAAGGCAACACTGTCCAGTAAAGTCAATTCATTGAGAAAACTGTGTGCATTAAAGTTAACAGAACATGGTGATATGCAAAACCATCTCGCGGAAATGGAAAATTTAATTGACCAGCTCACGGCGTTGGGAGAAACGTTGGCAGAGCATTTAACAGTTGCTTCCTTCCTCAGTAGCCTTCCAGAAAGTTACGGGACACTGATTACGGCATTAGAAAGCAGACCCGAAGGTGATTTGACTGTTGAATTAGTCAAAAACAAACTCCTTGAAGAGTTTACAAGAAGGACAAGTAATTACTCAACACATAAAGGACAGGAATTAAAAGTTTTAAAGGCAACAGAACCAGAAACAAATCCTAAGGAACATCGCACATGTTACTTCTGTAGGAAACCTAACCACTTAAAAAGAGATTGCAGAAAATATATCCAGTGGAAGAAAAGAAATCCAGACCACGCGGTTAAAACGTTGAGAGAAAATTTCAATGAAGAAAAACCAACAGAAAGTGTAGCTCAGACATGTCTTAAAGCAAACGAAAAAGACATAAGTAGTGTTTGGCACGTTGATTCCGGTGCAACAACACATATGTGCAGTAACAGAAATTTCTTCTTGAACATTAACAGACAGTACAACAGTGAAGTTTTTCTCGCTGATGGTCGAAAGATTAAAACAGCTGGAAGTGGTGATGTGATGATAAATTTCATAAAGGAAAATGGAGAGATACATGTTGCAAAATTGTGTGGAGTCTTGTACGTCCCGCAATTGAAAGGAAATTTAATTTCAGTAAAGAAACTTGTCAGTAAAGGTTGTGAAGTGAGATTCAAGGAAAACAAATGCACTATCATAAAGGATGGAGAAGCAATAGCAATTGCAGATGACAAAAATGATTTGTTTGAATTGAGAATCTCTGACCAAACGAATAAAGTAAAGGAAACACATATCGCACAGGTTGCACAAAGTTGCACAGGTTGCATACACGTTTGGCATAACAGAATGGGACACAGAGATCCAAAAGCCATACAAAACATGGTGAATCAGAATAAAGTATCAGGGATCATCATCAAGCCGTGTAAATTCTCAAGTGTGTGTGAATGTTGCATTCAAACAAAGATGACAAGAAAGTCAATTCCAAAGAAGTCAGATTCCAAGTCAGATGAGATTCTAGACTTAATACATACAGATGTTTGTGGACCAATGCAGACAACAACACCTGGTGGGAAAAGATATTTCATGACGATGATTGATGATTACAGTAAATATACAGTAGTGTATTTATTGGCAAATAAATCTGAAGTACCTGAAAAGATTCAAGAGTACGTCAAGCATGTTCAGACAAGGTTTGGTAAAACACCGAAAAGAATTCGATCAGATAGAGGAGGGGAATACACAGCTCAAAGATTACAGAATTTCATGAAAAGTGAAGGAATTCGAGCAGAATTCACAAACCCTTATACTCCTCAACAGAATGGTTGTGCAGAAAGAAAGAATCGTTATCTCACCGAGATGACAAGATGCATGTTAAAGGATGCAGATCTACCGCTACAATTTTGGGGTGAAACCATAATGACAGCAAACCATTTACAGAACAGATTACCAGTTGAAGGGATTGAAGTTACTCCCTATGAAAGATGGAACAAAAGAAAACCAAATTTAAGCTACATAAAGAGATTCGGATCTAAAGCGTACGTAGCAATTCCTGCAGAGAACAGACAGAAATTGTACGATAAAGCCAAGAAATTGACCTTCGTTGGTTATGAAAGAGGCACAAAGGGTTACAGACTACTAGATGTGAATACCAACAAAGTATACGTCAGTAGAGATGTAATTTTTCTCGAGACAGATCCACATTTGTCAACAGAGGGTGATTTTGATTTGGACTTTGAAGAACTGTCATCAAATTCAGATTTTGATGATGAAACTATTCTTTTTCCGACACATCAATTACCCGAGGAAGAAATTACACAGCCTGATAAGAAAATTACAGAAACTACAGACACTCAGGTAAATTTAAGAAGATCAGAAAGAGTCAACAAGGCGAAACCGCCCGAAAGACTAATTGAAACCATTAATAAAATAACAACAGTTGAGCCAGAACCAAGAAGTTACAAGGAAGCAATATCTTGTCAACAACAAGAATCCTGGCGGAAAGCAATGGATGATGAAATGAAATCATTGAATGAAAATGGAACATGGGTCTTAACAGAATTACCTGAAAACAAAACAGCCATTGGTAGCAAATGGGTTTACAAAATCAAGAAAGATGAAAAGGGAAATATAACAAGATATAAAGCTCGTTTAGTAGCACAAGGATATTCTCAGAAATTTGGAGAAGACTATGATGAAGTATTTGCTCCAGTAGCAAAACCATCAACTCTGAGAACTATCTTGACTATAGCAGGTTCTAAAGGCATGATAGTAAAACACTATGATGTGGAAACAGCTTACCTGAATGGTGACCTATCTCATGAAGTCTACATGAAACAACCTGATGGATATAAGAAAGGCACTACAGAAGTCTGTAAATTGCAAAAGAATTTATATGGACTTAAACAAGGAGCAAATGAATGGAACAAAAAGCTCAATGAAATACTTGTCACTGATGGATACAAGAGAAGTGACAATGATCAATGTTTATATTCAAAACAGTACGATGATGGATGGATTTACATCGCAATTCATGTGGATGACCTGATTGTAGCATCGACAAAATCTACAATGTTAAAGAAGTTTGAAGAACTTATGAATAAAACTATGGTCATGAAGATCCGGGTGTTTTGAAACAGTTACAGAACAAAGCATATCGGAACTAAATATCATTTCGTACGGGAAATGTACAGAAAGAAGGAACTAGACATTAAGTATTGTTCTAGTGAACACATGATAGCTGATCTCTTAGCTAAGCCTTTGGAAGCAGTTAAAACTAGGAAGTTTACTAGTGAAATTGGGCTAAATTGAGAGAACAGTTTATTCTTTGTTATGATGCTATGGTAAAGTAGTCGTTAAGGAGGGGTGTTGGACTTTATAGATCTAGCGCTATATAACGACTGATTATCCTAACATTATGTAGTCGTCAGTTCTTCTTTCTCGCGTTTAGTTCTTTCCTTTTCCGGTAACAGCAGAAGGACAGCTAGTTCAGTTATGGATCATGGCGATTAATCTTATTAAAATCTTATCGTTTACTAAGTGATCCGCTTCGTTTCTTAACAATCTATAGGTGCAGTCAGTGATGAACATGGAGAACGGTTTCACCAGGACATTGCGACAATGGAAAACCTTACCAGGGCAACTGGAATCCGTCAACGTTGAATGCCTATATCTATTGCTGGACACTCAAACGAGATGCACCAGACACTGAATACAAACGAAAATCAACATCAAGACATTTTAGGCCCATTATAAAACTGTAACTGAATCTCAGATACAGTGTAAGCTTACACATGCAACCGAGCGTTCCGGGTATAATTATGATACTTTAATTTTGCTTTTTTCAAAATTTTGTGATACAATCATTCTGAAATGACATTTTCTTTGGATTTGAATTGCTCTGTCATCAGCACCCACAATTTTGGGACGAATGTTTTACATTTGCTGTCGAGTGGCATTATGTTACACGTATAGGCCTGTTGCAAATGTATGCAACTATGGGCATTTCTGTGGACAACTTGCATGTCATTTTTCTCAAAAACCTTACGTGATAGAAAAATTCTGAGAACACTGTTTTCAGCATGCCAAATTCTATATAAAACAGTTGAAGTTTTTTTAGGAAATCAAAAAAAAGTTAATATTTGTTGTGCAGTGTAATTATTGTACAATAACTCTATAACTTATTAAAGGTGTTTAATTCTACTCTCAATTTAACGTAAACCTGCAATCTTCGGTTGCTTAGCGACATCGAACATTCGCAGAGACGAAGAAATCGCCGTCGCTTAAAAGTTGCGCCCTACGAATATAATATCCCGTACACTTATGAATCACTTTGTGACATCCTTTGGGTGTCGTGGTCAATGACGTCAACATGACATAGTCAAATTGTCTAAGGCGTCATTGATAGGATTTATTACTCCACCAGCTTTCAGTAGAATGATATCACATCGTATCAAAGGCCGTTAGAGTTGATTGGGAAGTAATTCCTATGCAGCTTTAAACCTCAGATCGAGAGTTCGGTGGTTACTGGATTTGATTGTCAATCGAAAAGTTGCGGGTTGAAATTCCTGCCAAAGCAGAAATTTAGTTGGAGGCTTTCTGTTCATCCTTCGCAGCATTGACATATCAAATAGAACGAGAATACTCACCTACACTGTCGGTGATAGGATGAGACGACGGGGAGAGGACTTACCACTCGCTATCGTATGTTGACGCTAAGATAAAATGAAGTCGCTAATGCTTCATACTCATCGTTGCTTCTGGACTTAATCAAGGGACGGCTGTTCTTCATCTTATTACAGAGTTTGACCTTCACTGTCGGTGAGAGGACGAAAGGGAGAGGGAGAGGACTGGCCAATCGTATTTGGATGCTAAGAATGTATGTATGTGCACTTGTTATAGCGCCCCTTCAAGCTCTCTCTACTCAGAGGCGCTCCCGAATGCAGAGCGGACACTGCATCGGAGTTTCACGCCGAAGCGCTGAGCAATTGTGAGTGAAGGACTTGCCCAAGGTCCTTACGCGGCGAGGTGGATTCGAACCCCGAACCTTCGGGCTTCAAGGCGACGACGCCACCACTACACCACCGCGCCCCACAATAAGAATATTAAATTGGCTAATATTTCACACTCTGCCTCACCTTCGTCCTCAAGTCAACTCAGCTGTGATGTGAATTTCGACTCAGGGAGGCGAACGAGGGGAATGGTGATGTGACCTCATATAATTATCGAGGGTAGGACAATGAAGTACCTGACACTTCATATCCATACCCCCCCTCAGGGCCACCATAAATGATTGGTGCTCGTCTTACAACTGATCACATTCACATTAAACGAATTGCACATTAGTTGATTAATTGCTGGTCATTGATGATGTTTTATTATTAAGAAAGATGAATATTATTGCGGTCGTCCTCCTGCCTCGTGTACTCTTTTGACTGGCATTTTCCGTCAGCAATTATATCGCATGCAAAATGATTTCTTACTTTCATAATTATCCAAAAGTTCCTCATCATCGTTGATCATTATGTTGCTTTAACTCGCACGACATCATGGAAAACAATTAAAAAATAATAGCATAATTTTTTAAACAAAAAATGATAGCGTGATCTTACATGTACAATACAAAATGAGCATTTAATTAACATGTGAAAAGTTTTTTTAATTTTTGACGATTTATCGATTAACGAAATATACAGCTTTTATTTTTTGAAAGAATCCTATGTTACTTTTTTTATTATTCAACAGTTTAACGACATCATATAACTACAAAGGTTGTTGACGTCTTGTTTAACTGTTCAGCAGTTTCTGTTTATATTTTCTTTTACTTTCTTTTTGTTCTTTCGTTTTTTCTTTTCTATTCTTCCGGAATTTGAATAACCGCCTTTCGTAACGGTAACGTTCACAAAATGGCAAAAATCACAAAATCCTTTGTTATCCAAACGATTGATGAATATTGTAGACCAGGGGTTCCCAAAGTGGTGGTCCGCGGACCGGCACCGGTCCGCGGAGGTATGATTGCCGGTCCGCGGAATACAGTTAAAAATAAGAAAATAAACTGTGATTATTAGTTTATTTGTTTTAAATTGTGATATTATTGAAATTTTTTTCCAAAATTTATTCAAATTTCTGTCTAAAAATTAAAAAACTTTAAATAAATCAACGCTCTTTATTTTAACTTGCCACATGGCGAATTCAAACAATTTAGATTTATATATAGATCTATATGTAACTTTTAGTTTAAAACTTTAAATCTAAACAAATGTCTTTGAATGAAAAAGTGAGCAAACATAAGCAAACAATTCGGAAAAACAAAAGAAGCAGATGGTTAAAAGCACCAAGGTTAGTGTTTGCGCATTAAAAGCATCTTTCCTTGCATCTCTACGCATCGCAAAGGCCATTATTAGGCTATTAACCCTCATGCGACCAACATATTTTACTCCTTAATATTGTAGCGGAACTAGGTTTGGGCAACTAACACCAGGGACCGAACCCCAAACCCTAGTCCTGTCGGAATCGTCCGTCTGTGCAGTCCGGCGTCAACTGAAGATTGACGACTAGCCCGTCAGGCTTGAAACTCATTTATTTACGACGTCAAAGAAGAAGAAAACTCGTACTGCAATTCGTTCGACTTCTATAGCGCCAGAAATGTTCGGAGCAATGTTCGGAGCAATGTTCGGAGCAATGTTCGGAGCACTACCGTCTCAAACCACTGCACTACTGTTCACCGCAATTGTCACTGTAGGACGCCGAGTCGTCTTCCTGTAGATCACCGCTGCCTCGCCAGCGCACGCAGAGAATCTGTGTAGCGGGTCGGGTTTCGAACCCGATCGTCGTCAGATGCGGAAGGTCGCCAAACCTTCCGTCCTCACCAGTCGGCAGGTCCGGAGTCGAATCAGCAGTCGTTGGCGTGTAGTTCACCGCTGCCTCGCCAGCGCACGCAGAGAGTCCGTGAAGCGGGTCGGGTTTCGAACCCGATCGTCGTCAGATGCAGAAGGTCGCCAAACCACTGCGCTCACCCGGTCAGAAGCGTTGGCAGGTCCGGCGTTGAATCCTGCCCGTCGTGGCACAGCGACGATCACCGATCCTTCGGTCGTCCGTAGGCGTCGGGTTGCAGAAGAGCACGACCGCGGGTCAAGAATCGAACCCGAGTCGACAGTGTTGCACCGCAAAGGCCTCCAAGCCTTTCGTCGTCGGCAGGCGCTGAATTTCGGCAGCGTCGTCAAATCGTCGTCCTGCTCTCCAAAGCGTTTCTCCTCAGACGATCTCCTGCTGACTGCACCGCGATTCG
The DNA here is from genome assembly GCA_949752735.1 of Lumbricus terrestris. NCBI lineage: Eukaryota > Metazoa > Annelida > Clitellata > Crassiclitellata > Lumbricidae > Lumbricus > Lumbricus terrestris. Next base: position 2,680,023 of record OX457040.1, on the reverse strand, counting down.
ATCCCGCAACGCTCGACCGACTCGTCTTTCCACTGTGTCACGGCGATTCACTGACTGTTTCTTCCGATCACTGTGTTCCTCGAAGACTGACTGTTTCCTTCGATGACTCCATCGCTGACTGCCGTGCCTGCGCACGCACTCGTACTTATGCGTCACGAGGCCACGCCCCTTTCAGGTAGAACTAGGCTAGGTAGAACTGGGCTATGTAGAAATGGGCTATGTAGAAACGGGCTAGGTAGAAATAGGCTAGGTAGAAATAGGCTAGGTAGAACTGGGCTATGTAGAAATGGGCTAGGTAGAAATGGGCTATGCCTATTGCAGGCAGACACAGATACCCAGACGGACACGGGGACGGTCACTCAAATTAAACTCCATGACCCTGATTTCCAACACGCTTCCCCCACAAGCAATCCAAGGTCCCACTTGGAGTAAGTAATTAAACATCCTCCAAAACGTAATCAGTGGCCAACGTCTACAAAAATTTACCACATTACTTCTGTCTACACAAAATCGAAATAATACAGTTTCTCATTATTTGATGAATTCAGTACATTTGGTTTTTCAGCGAAATCCTTCGCAGCGATTCATTATGAAAACATCAAATTACAACATTGCAAAACCCTTATCGGGTGCGATGTGCTTTTTCGCACAACCCCCATTTCTCTTTTTCCTTCACTTCCCGGGTGCGAAGTGCCATCTCGGTCACAACCCCCTTTTCGTTTTTCTCGCCTGTTTTTCTTTTTTTTTTCTCTCTCTCTTTTTTTTCTTTTTTTTTCAGGCTCATTTCTCTATTTTTTTTTTTGGGTACGGTGTGCTTTGTTGGGCACACCCCCCTTCTTTCTTCTCTTTTTTTTTTTTTTCAAACGACATTATACAATTAATTACAAGCAAGTTACAGACAATTAGAAAAATAAAAGCCTCGCACGGCTTTACAATCAATTCAAAAAAAATAAAAACACGGGCCAGGCACGACCCAATAATAATTAAGTTAACTTCCTCTCGACGTGTGTTGCTCTCCCGACTAGTCATCGATCCAAATAATTTCAGGCGACGATGCCGCAGGAGGCGGGGCCTCGGAGTCGCAACCCTCGAAAATTCCCATCAACAGTTCTTTCGGCCAGTTGGGGTACTTGGTTGACTGTACCTCCGCAAAGCACTCAGCCGTCACGAAGGATGCCAGCAGGTGTCCCTGCCGGACGATTTCCGCGGCCTCCGTGCGCGTCATTTCGCCCCCCAGGACTTCAGCGATCGACGGGCCCGAGAGCTCCGGGAGGGTGCTGCCGAGTACCGGGTCGGGAATGTCGAGAGGAAAATCATGGTAGGCCAGCAGGTCATCGACGTCGGGGAGGGAATCGTCATCGGGCGGTAGATCGGGAATGTCTGGTAGGAGGTCGCTGTCGAAGCTAAACACGAACTCATCGGGGCAGTCGACGATACCTGGTAACATCGGGGCGGCGGCCTCCAGGGGGGGAATAGCGACTTCCGAAGGAGGAGTAGCGACCGAGGCCGAGGCTGCAGGCGTCGAAGTCGCCTCCCCGACACAGCGGACTCTAGCGACCCAGCACGTCTGCTCGTGTCTCCACTTCAACTTCCTAAAGTGTGGTCCGTGAAAAACTTTGCCGCAACGCACACAACTAGCAACTGACGACTCCATAATTTTTAACTGGTGCGGTTCACCGCCGCCAGCGCCCTTATATGGATAATTTCGGACATGCGCAGTCCGCCGGCGTCGCTTGGCCAAGGGCATGCACGTGCATAATTGGCGGCGCCGATCGGCACGTACAATCATCGGCCCATTTTTGGGCGCGATCCTCCGGTCATTTTTCGGGTCAACCTCCCGGTCATTTTTCGGGTCGACCTCCCGGTAATTTTTTTTTGATTGTGCAGGATGCACCAACGAGTCATGCGCCCTCAAGGATTTTTCGATATTTGCAAAGCGCAGGTCAGGAAGTGAATCAGCAGTTAACATAGGCTGTTCATTTAAATTCACCACACGAATGCACATTTTATCATCATCATCATTCAGCACAACTCTAGCCACATGCAGTCCAGGTTGAATTTCTTTTGATTCAGTCATCCATGCTTCAGCTGTGGTCGTCAAATCACGATATTGCGTTTTACAAGGAATATCGCACTGCGAACGAGGAAGGACAGTTGTTTCCTCCGCAACAATAACCCTGCGACACCAAAGCGAACCATTTCCCTTGACCAAAGGAATGCGGCGTCTACCCACAAAGAGCGCACCCTGACCAAAACCCAGTCGACAGCGGTGTTGTCTCAACCAATCCATCCCAAGCATTGGTTCACCAATCTGATCAGAGACGAGAAAATTAGTCTCAATAGAAAAGCCTCTAGAAATCCTAATTGGGACATCAACCTGACCCAAAACCCTTATCTGCGTTCCGTTAGCAGCCAAGAGAATGCGATTACTAGGCTGGAGCAGCAAACCATCCACATCAGACGAGGGAACCAGGCTTACCTCCGACCCAGTGTCTACCAGGCACGTTCTTTGCTGTCCGTTGATCACACCATGGATGTAGATCGCGTTGTTCGTCACGCCTGTTGCTCGGTCTCTCGTTGTATGGTTGGTGACGGTCTCTTCGTTCCGCTCGGTCGTCGGCTGACCCAAGTCGCGTTCGTCGTCGTTCCGACGGTCTGGAAACTGTCGACGTTGTCGGCACTGGCGTGCATAGTGCCCTGGGGACCCGCATTTGAAGCAGGTCGACCCACGTCCCAGACTTCCTGATGCGTTACCTTGAGACGGAATGGTCGGCGGAACCATCGGCGCGGAGTTGAAGTTCGTCCTGTTCGAGCTTCGGAGTTCCTCCAGCTGTCGGCAGATTCTTCCTTCCATGTCCTGCTGCCACTTGCGCTGGGCAGTGAAGAAGTCGTCCAGCTGAGACTGAAGCTGTCCTCCGGCGTCGGCCTCCTGAGTTCCTCTTACTCGATTCGCAGGTCTGCGACGATCCTCCAGGTCTGCAGTCTGTTGATACGCCGACAAGCGTAGAGCTGTTCGGTACGCCTCGTCGATCGTCTTCGGTTCCCGTTCTCTCACCTTTAGAGACAGCTCCCGGTCACGGATGGCTTCAAGGAAGGCGTCCTTCGCAACGATCTCGGTCGTCTCGTTCGACGGCACTGGGTAGGCAAGAACGACAAGTCTCCGGATGTCGTGCAGCAAATCTCCCAGACTTTCATCCGCCCTCTGTCGACGATAGTAGAGTTGCGCACGAAAAGTCTCAGCCTGACCTTCCGCGCCGTATCGTTGACGAAGTCTCTCGACCAGCTGTTCATACGTCACCTCCGTTCGCGCTCCAAAATCCCACAACAGCTGCGTTGCTGCCTTTTCCAAGGAAACACGGAGGAAGTCGACTTTGTCGATTGCCGTCCATCTGTTGTGGCGTGCACATACGTCGAATTGTGCCAAGAACGATTCGAGTGACCCAGTCCCATCGAACTTGGTTGGTTTCATGGTCATCTTCCGTTCACCGACCAAGCGACTGACGCTGTCCAAGACTTTTGTCTCCAAAGCGCTTACCCTGTCCAAGACTTTCGATTCCACGGCGGTCGAGTCTCTCTCAGAAATCAGCAGACTTCTGCGATCCTTCTTCGGTACGTCGTCGAAGTCGATTCTCTCCAGGAAGCGGCTGGACTCGACCTCGTAGTCGACCAAGAGGTCCGTCCTTCGTCCGGCTGCTGGCGTCGAAGTCGTCGGGCGGTCAGCGGCGTTTTCGTCCATCTCTGCAGTGTTCCACATCATTGCTGAATTTCGCTCCACTGGCTGAGTCCGAATTTCCAAGAAGTCCAACGAGTTCTTCTTTCACCAGTTTGTAACGAGACGTCCGACGAAATTCAATCACTCCACTTCTCGGTACCAGTTTGTAGCGGAACTAGGTTTGGGCAACTAACACCAGGGACCGAACCCCAAACCCTAGTCCTGTCGGAATCGTCCGTCTGTGCAGTCCGGCGTCAACTGAAGATTGACGACTAGCCCGTCAGGCTTGAAACTCATTTATTTACGACGTCAAAGAAGAAGAAAACTCGTACTGCAATTCGTTCGACTTCTATAGCGCCAGAAATGTTCGGAGCAATGTTCGGAGCAATGTTCGGAGCAATGTTCGGAGCACTACCGTCTCAAACCACTGCACTACTGTTCACCGCAATTGTCACTGTAGGACGCCGAGTCGTCTTCCTGTAGATCACCGCTGCCTCGCCAGCGCACGCAGAGAATCTGTGTAGCGGGTCGGGTTTCGAACCCGATCGTCGTCAGATGCGGAAGGTCGCCAAACCTTCCGTCCTCACCAGTCGGCAGCGTCGGCAGGTCCGGAGTCGAATCAGCAGTCGTTGGCGTGTAGTTCACCGCTGCCTCGCCAGCGCACGCAGAGAGTCCGTGAAGCGGGTCGGGTTTCGAACCCGATCGTCGTCAGATGCAGAAGGTCGCCAAACCACTGCGCTCACCCGGTCAGAAGCGTTGGCAGGTCCGGCGTTGAATCCTGCCCGTCGTGGCACAGCGACGATCACCGATCCTTCGGTCGTCCGTAGGCGTCGGGTTGCAGAAGAGCACGACCGCGGGTCAAGAATCGAACCCGAGTCGACAGTGTTGCACCGCAAAGGCCTCCAAGCCTTTCGTCGTCGGCAGGCGCTGAATTTCGGCAGCGTCGTCAAATCGTCGTCCTGCTCTCCAAAGCGTTTCTCCTCAGACGATCTCCTGCTGACTGCACCGCGATTCGATCCCGCAACGCTCGACCGACTCGTCTTTCCACTGTGTCACGGCGATTCACTGACTGTTTCTTCCGATCACTGTGTTCCTCGAAGACTGACTGTTTCCTTCGATGACTCCATCGCTGACTGCCGTGCCTGCGCACGCACTCGTACTTATGCGTCACGAGGCCACGCCCCTTTCAGGTAGAACTAGGCTAGGTAGAACTGGGCTATGTAGAAATGGGCTATGTAGAAACGGGCTAGGTAGAAATAGGCTAGGTAGAAATAGGCTAGGTAGAACTGGGCTATGTAGAAATGGGCTAGGTAGAAATGGGCTATGCCTATTGCAGGCAGACACAGATACCCAGACGGACACGGGGACGGTCACTCAAATTAAACTCCATGACCCTGATTTCCAACAATATGACCAACTGGGGTCCCGTGGGACCCCAATAATTAATAACGTGTTCATTGCTTGATGCGTCAATATTGTCAAGGGTAACGTATGTAAATTGCTAAAATAAGCAATGTCAGTAGTTTCTATGAGTTAGTTATAATAATAATAACAATAATGAGGACAATTTATATAGCGCAGTAACACAGCCATCTCGTTACAAGGACGCCCTACAAAGCACCTAACATACGGGATAAGCCATAGCGAGGAAGTAGGACTATGTTTTGGCATGGATTTAAAAGGGGTATAGGACATTACCCTTCCGGCCCATGACCCCTGTCATTACCCCACCACTACTCCCGTAGGACATTACCCCCACAGCCATTACCCCCGTCTGTTTGCATGTAAGTCCAGTGCATGCATGTAGGTATGTACATAAATACATGCATACATACAAACGTTCGGACATGCATAGACACACATACACAAAAGTATGCATGTATGTATGAAAGTATGTATATATATATATATATGCATACATACATACATACATACATACATACATACATACATGCATGCATACATACATACATACATACATACATACATACATACATACATACATACATACATACATACATACATACATACATACATACATACATACATACATACATACATACATACATACATACATACATACATACAAACACATACATATATGCATATATTACATAATACATACATACATACATACATACATACATGCATACATGCATACGTGCAAACATGCATACATGCATACATACATATATACATTTATACACTGGACCTAAATGTAAACAAACAGAGGTTATGGCTGGGGTAATGGCATTGGGTAATGGGCGGGGTATTGTCCGGATCCCCTGGATATCAAAGCTTGAAGTTTTGGACTTTATGTACTGCCTGAAGTTACACCTGTCACGGTAATCTCACCCACTCACAGATTTGTACCAAGAAAAAAAGCTTTGGCAATTGAACAGAAAACACTTTTCTGAAGTCACGGAAAGCAGTAACTTCGTCGTTGTTCAGTCTTTCCGTGATTATATGAAAAGTGTTTTCTGCTCAATTGCCTTGTTGTAAAATCGCATGTATTTCATGATGCACGAAATTGTGTCCTGGACATGGTCATTATTCGTACTATCATATTTTCCGACGTCCCTGTAGTCCAGAATTTTCTGTATTGCTTCTTTTGCACTAAATTGTACTGGACCAATTCTCGTTGTTATGATATCTTTGCATAAAGTGGCGTTCGGTTTCATAGGAAAAATCATCATAAAGCTGGGGTCCTGCGACTCCTGCGGGACCCCACTAGATATTTCATATTTAAAAAATAACCGTAAAAGTTAAACCGGATTTAATTATACGTATATAGTGAGCGATGTCCATGTGACAAATTCATAAAACGTCGTTAAAAAATATTGGATAGCAAAAAAGCAACACGAGTCGAAACGGTGCTGGGGTCCCCTGGGACCCCAGTTGGTCACTTGAGGGTTAACCCTCAGAGGCTAACCTATAAAAAAAATCACATATTGGATAACCTGGGGTATATTTTTCACCCCACACCATTTAAGGCCTATGATATAAAATTAGACCAAGTTTGATCAAAAATGAGACTTAATTCAAGTTCAGCATGGAATTGACAAACTATGAAACCTAACTAAGTTAAAATATTAGCATGATCATCGAGTCTGCGGTCATCTATACACAAGTAACGCTTTGTTGCATGCTTTCCACATACAAAGTTGCAACACATAGGCCAGGTCTATGACATCATCGATTTCAACATTATCTAGCTCCGAGACATCATTACAATCAACAAACTCTTCATTATCGTCATCACAATCATCATTTTCAATACATTGATGTCAATTCTGGTATCAGTTTAGCTGCATTGGCTGCAGATAACCGTCGAAACCTCTTCAACACAAATAAATTATTAATAACAATGGCCATTATATGACGTCAGTCACGTGACCATGCATTCGAAATAAAAAATTAAAAAAATGTGGAATTAAGCAAAATCATCTATGAACAGATACACAAAAGCGCATGGCAAAATTTCAAAGCAGTAAAAAATCAGGGCAAATACTGACAGTGGGATGAAAAAAAACCCAGGTTAGACTCCGAGGGTTAACATACGTCAGTCAGCTGTCTCTCTATTTGACTGGCTGCGTGTCTCTATTTGTGTCCGTTCGCATGTCTATCTGTCCTTTTCACACACTATAGTTTCAATAAGAGACCGATGTAGTCGTACGATGTCGCTAAACACTACGTAGCCATTTAATTCACGGTCAATTCACACACCTTTATGTACGGTAAAACGGCTAAATATAGTTTTGATTTCTCGCATTTTTACTTAATTGAAGTATAACGATTATAATATATGCCGTAAGAAAGATCCCTAACAATGGCGTCACCTTCATATCACACTTGAGAGTAGCACTCGAATTGAAAAATGCAAATCTGTGTCATAATATTTGCAAGTCAGTTCGTTGTAATTAATGAAGTTTCCGTGCTTTGACTTTTATAGATAATGAGCTTTTCTTATTCGAGGTGTTCTACGGTAGCATTTTATTGCCCAATGATAACAACACAGTTGTGTCGATCTTGACCATTTTCGTCTTCTAGCAGAATACAAGCGACGACTTTTGAGTTAATTACTAATTTCTACATACAGAAAACTTCAGTCGAACTGTTCATTGCAATGCAGGAAGTTTAATTTCGTACCCTCTAATTTTCTGTCAATAGTTCCACATCAATATAGTTCGATATGTTGCTTTATCGCGCACGACGTCATGAAAACCAACTTAAAACAAAATAGCATAATTTTAAAGACCTAATAGATTCAATATAATGAACAAGCGAAAAGTTATTTTAACAATTTTTGACGATTTATCGATAAACTAATCATTGAAATTCGTTGCAGTATGGCAAAGAAACGATCATGTTTGATCATAGCTATTGATGGGTATTGTAGATTACCTGCGTGGCGTATTAAAGGTGTTTATCGCACATTGTATTTAGCGTAAGCCTAAAGACTTCGGATGTTTAGCGACATCTAACGATCGACAAAGACGAATAAATCCGCGCCACATAAGTTTCCCACACTGCAAATAATATTCTTCTATTCGCTTTTTATTGCCTAGCGCTATCTTGTTGTAATGTTCTTTGCATCAACCAACCACATCTCATATAGAACTAGAGAGAGTTGAGTTGCCCAGTGACGTTGAAGCGGCGGGAGAAAGATAAGGAAACAAGATTAGATTAAATTAGATTAGATTAAATTAGATTAGATTGGATTGGATTAGATTAGATTAGATTAGATTAGATTAGCGCAAAATCAGACTTTTAGATTTATGGTGCTTTTTCATTGCCATCTTAGCATCCGCCTGAGTACGTTTATTTCAAATACATTTTGTCCTTTTCTCATCAGATTTCTTGATGGTCCGTGCTTCACAACCATAAGTTGCGACTGGCCATATCAGTGCTCCCAAACGTCTTGCTCTTGTTGTCACCTGTACGCCATGGCTTCTCCGTAAGAAATATGATTTTTAATGTTACCATGATTCCTCAGCCGAATGTAGCCCAAATTTCAACTTTAGTCTGTTACAGTAACAAAGGCGTTTTATGTCCTACATGTATATATTTCAGTCTTGCTTCCATTATCTTAAGATTTTCATGAAAGACTTGACTCAGATTTTTACGGGTAGGAAGGAGGTGGAGGATGGAGATGATGTAAAAGAGAGTGGGCGAAAATAGGGGAAAATTGGAAGTAGATGGGAGATAAGTGTAGGCGAGAGATGGGGGAGGTAAGGTGATGGTAGTGTGAAGCAAATGGTGACTTTAATTATAGGAGATATAAAACAAGTGTTCAGAACTTATTAAAATGATTTCTACTGACAAACAACGAACTTTGATTCCGTAGGATGTCGTAAAAATCTGCGTCCATCCACCGTTTAACACCGCCACAGGCCATGCAGCTATCCCGCTGAATATGTCAGTCTGTATACTGGTCATTATTAAAGCCATATATAATTATTATGTGGGATGGATTTGAGCAGAGCAGTCTCGTCACAGGAGAAAAGTATTTGCTTCTGTTCCTATTGAGTCTTCTATAAAAAAAGGTAGAATATAATTATTAGTATTATTTGTGGGGTGTTGTGTTGTAGTGGATAGTTGCAGGTTAGAATCCTCCTCGATCCGATGCGTAGGCGCCTTGGGCAAATCCTTCACTCGCAATTGATCAGCGCTTCTGTGTGAACGCGATTTAGAACTGATGAAAATATTCTATTCTGAAAGCAACTCACATCGCTTCCGTAAGATGTCGTTAAGATTCTGCATCCACCCATCGTTAAACTCCGCCACTAGACAAGTCGGAGAGACAGGATCCGAAACTAAGTGACTCGGGAGGAGCTGGGACAAAAGGAAACAGTGGTGGACAAGATCCGAAAAAGAAGACTCACCTGGTTCGGGCACGTGACACGAATGGAAGACAAAAGGCTACCGGCCGCGGCTCTGCACGGGCATGTGGAGGGAAAGAGAAGCCAAGGGAGACAACCAAAGACCTGGATGGACAATATAAAAGAGGATCTAGCAGCACAGAACATGGATATGAGAGATGCGGTGGATAAAATCAGAAACCGAGCAACTGGAGACGGCATATTGAGGCCTCATCGTTGGCGTAGGACATGCGCCTGACGGAAGAGAGACCAAGAAGAAGAAGAAGATGAAGACTAGACATCAACCCTAACCATGCAAGTGCCAGTCCTGAACCAGACGAAAAGAGGAGGGCGATGTCAGTCCGCGATGCCATGAAGCAGCGTCTTTAGACTCTTATGTTGAGCGATATTTTTAGACACCTTTGAAACGTGAGAAACTGAACCTATGTAAAAAAACACACGCGCTTCAGTTATAACTTCCAGCCTATCGTATACAAATACAGTCAACACCCATAGTCGGCTTTTAGTGACACCGTAATCAAGAACTATATCCATCGTAAAAGCCATTTCCTGGTTGGATGGATTTGTACAGAGCAGTCGCGTTATAGAAAAATCTTTACTTCTGCTGTGGATGGTAACAGTTGGATGACTATCAGTGATACGTTACTGCTGTTCCGTTTCACCCTTCTTCTCTTCTTCCTCTTTCTCTTCTACTTCTTCCGCTTCGTCTTACTCCTCTTCCTCAACAGTGGCGGTGTGACGGCCCACTAACGGGATATTCTATCCGTCCTTAAAGCTACCCGAGAGTTGGAATATACGGGCTATAGAGCATCTGAGAGGATGAACCATTCTATTCCAATAATTGAAAAATGCGAATGATGGATAAATTTAGGAATATGCTGTAATTAAAATTCAAAATGACTCTAATTGTTTCAGTGTCATAAGAAACGTAAGTCAGGCAACCCAAATTTATGTAGTGACTCCATATGTTCTTAAGTGTTCTGAATGTTCTAACTGTACTGAAAGAAGAGCAAACAAAGTTAGCTGGTAGGAATAGACACACCTGCTAGTGGCAATGTCCAAAACAATGCAAATGAAAGTTCATTTGCCCAAAATTAACACACGCAGAAGTGACTTTTTGAGCTTCTCTTCATAATGGAAAATACGATTATTATTAGAGAACACTCGATTTCGTGATAGGGGCGCCACCATGTGGTCTCAATATGGCATTTAATTCTGCCTGTCTCACTTGTGAATTGTCTTATAACCTGTCAAAATACGGTTGTCTAATGATCATGTTATTTGCATTTAATCCATTCGATCAGCTGAATAACTGCCAGGACGATGACGCGATCTTCATAAATTACAAACTGGCGCCTCCACTTTCTTTTCCTCCTCCGTATCTTCTTCTTCTTCTTCGTCTTCGTCTTTTCCATCTTCTTCTTCTTTTTGTTCTTGAATGGCACTGTTAATGTTCAAAGGAACCCAATCAACCCTATAATCTCAAATACCCATTCATTTATGTTGAACAATCTCTCCAGTTCTCGAACACCTGTATTAGAGGCTTCTAAAACATTATTTAAATTTCCAGCGCGAAACTCAATGCTAGAATAAAATGTCACCCACATGAAACAATCATGAAGAATCACTGGACAAAATGTGTTTAGGACATCCGATACTAATTACATTCCATGCATTTATACCCGTACTTCTGAATTCTTTAGCTCTCTTAATGTAACATTTACTGGTCCTTCTCGCCCTTCTGTCCCTCCGTGGTGTAATAAGCAATCAATTAGGCATATTGAAGTTGATTTATATTTGAAAAAATAATCAATAGGAGAACTGATCAACCTAAATTTTTAAAATATTTTGCATAGAAATCAATTTCAGAATATGAGTCCTTTGTACATTGTACTGATGGGTCGAAAGCAGATGACCGTGTCGCTGCTGCTTTTACAGTACTGAAAGTTTTGTTCCAGAACTGGTAGTTCAGATTAAACCGAAAATAATAAATTCAGTCTGTGTCAATTATGACGTTACGACATCACTTAACAAAGGTGTTCAACTCACGCTTTTTATATCCGGTACAACCTTCGGCTACAACTTCATTCTTCTATTTTGAGTCTATATATCGCCTCTTTAGAGACCTACTCAGAGACTCTTTATTCAAGCCCGCAGGAGTAGATTTGAACCAAGACAGCTATAATGAGTACTTTGACATGCTCTGTCGGAGGAAGGATGAACGTTGGAATGAGGGCATTGACTACCCCTGAATGACTAAGACACTACTTATCAAACATTCATAACTTCGCCACTGGTTGCACTCTGCCAGTGCCAGTCTCAAGCCTGGATAAAAGAGGATGGCGTCGCTGATGGTCTTTGTTACCACACAGTGACGTTAAACTACAAATACCACCACCAACAAATATTCATGGCACACTCAGGACCAGCTTAAAGAAACGATCCTCTTCTTTCAAAGTTCTTTGCACCGCATGAAACGACATCCTATTTAGAACATCTAGACAGATTAATATGCTTACCTCGGTTCATTAAAAGTTCATCTGCTGAACGGATGCTGAAACCGATTAATGTGACTGCATATACATGTATTGCATGTTATCGCTGACTATTATAATTGTCATTTGGAAGGCAAAAGGATGAAAAGAATTTACTGTAGTCTATAATTGTTCAATCTGAAAAACAGTTATGGGTGTGATAAATACCGCTGAACGACGGACAGAGTTACTTAGACTCATTATAACTATTAATATAAAGGAACGGTCAATTCAATTAGAATTAATCTAAGAAAATAAATGCACCTGCGTGCTTAGTGCATATTAAAAAAAACTATATCATTTTACGTTTTTCAATGGAATCAAGATACTGCAACATAATTTACGAGACATTTTCAAGTGGTCATAAATACCAACTTAAGAATTTTCAGTCTAAGGTACGCCCAAAACACAAGATAATAATTGTAACTTCTATCAACTAACATATTAATAGTGAGGTAAAAACTCTGTTAAAGGTGTTTAATTCCAGTTTAAATAATTTCTCACAGTCGCCAGCGGATAACGACATCTTACGACCGTTGCCTCTGTTAAGCGTCTTCACACGTTACGACACGTTAAGAAATAACACGACTTAATAGAACTTTCCATCCAATGCACTATCCTCGGAAACTTAAATGGCGCTATATAAAAGTTTGACGACAATGACGATTATAATTCCATATCTCATTCAACGATATTATCTTCTAGGTCCGATCATTCATCTCCTTTCAACCAATATTTACATGGCGTCGATTTTTACTACCAAAAATTTAATGTGCGCAAATGAATCACGTGCAGTTTATGATGCAGAAAATTACTGTAGTTACTGCTTATCAAATAAACTAATAAACTTGTTAATATGTCAATATTAACAAGTAAGAATCAAAATATATAATTTATCGTGGCGTATTTAAAATAAGTAATGATTAAATGTGGCTTAAGGTAGAATAATTTTGGGAAAATACAAGCAGAAACTGTTGAACATTCAAACAAAAGTGAACTGAAATACATTGAAAACTTTAAAGACGTCAACAAACTCAGTAGTTATATGAAGTTGTTAAACTGTTGGATAATAACAAATCATTATTTGGTCTATTTAGTGTTAATACTAACTTAAATTACTTAATGGCATACGGCTTTAGTACACGTACTAAATTTACTATCGCTATAACACATAGTAATCTACTGTGTAACTCGAAAAACTTGATTATAGCCTACGTTTCATGGATAAATAATTAACTTACCTAGTTTAATAGCAAAATAAATTAAATAATGTATTTTTTTAAGTCCATGATGCACTTTAAAATCGGACGTGTCCTACATAATTCTAAGCGTGAGACTGAGACGAAAATGCAACAGCACGGAGGTACATGTACGTTAATAAGTTAATAAGTAATAATACATTATTGTAAGCCTGCAAATGCACTGCGGGAACATTGAATGAGAATAGGATGATTATAGGGTGTAGGAATATAATCACGAAAAATTGAAATATGCGATTCAATAAACATAGTATATTATTGTAACTACATGATTGACGTGTTACGAACTATACAGGAGAGAAAAGCTAGACAGGGAATAAGTATTGTCTCTTGAATGCGTCGGCCCGAGTATTTATGAGAATTTTTTTAGGGGCGTGATTATCTTCTAGGTCGATTATTCATTTTTGTGTAAATAAACAGTTTTTGACAAACAAATCGGAACCCAAACAAGGAGCGTGTGAAGTCGTTAGCTGATTTGTTCGATGTTCGCTGTGCGTTTTATGGCATAATTCTTTATGAATAGTCCCTTGATGAGTACTGAGTAGTCATTTGACAAGTAGTCCCTAATTGAATGGCCCTTTGATCAGTAGTCCGAAACCGTCTCGGGGAGAAGGAGCAGCAAATAAAATATCAACCATCTGGTGGCTATCGTACAACTCTTAATTTTGATATCTCAATAAATTACTATTTTCCTCTTGAATTTGAGAATTCTACATTTCTTTGATATGTGACAGATTCGTCAGGAACTTTTCTGCAATCTATAGTTACAATAATTGTGTCGTTTTTGATACCGCATCAACAATGCTTGATAAAGGCATAATTAATATTATAACTTACGAAAAATCTATAACAAAGGTGTTTAATTCGTGCTTTGACTTCACATAAAATTTCCAACTTTTTAGCGACATCGTGCATCCAATAATAATATTATGCAGTTGACGACTCCGTTCCAGATTTAAAAAAATATATCATAGACCGCTTAGGAAATTCTGTGGAGATCAGTGAATGAAGAAGAAGAAAAAGAAGCGGAGGAGAAGGAAGAGGAGTAGTAGCTGGATGAAACCGAATATAGTACGTTATGGAATCCTCATTTTCTTAACCTTTTCACACGAGCAGTCGAGCAGGTTGACAGCTAGCTGTAAGATGGTTAACTACAGAATGTAAGATTCTGCGAAAATCTCGAATGACATAGCTGTAATAATACCTGACCACTTTCTGGGTACGGCAACGGTCATTGTAGTCATACGCTGTGGTTATTGAACTCAGGATCAATCCATCCATCCAACAATTGACTCTACTACTGCTCCGCTCGGAACTTACCTATTCTGATAACATTGGTGGTGCCAGTCCCGAACTCAAATAGATGAGGGGTGATGCTCATCGTCTTATTGTCCACGGCCTACTATCTGAAAGCTACGTTCATTCTCAGGAGTTGGTACTACATCCTGGAATGGCCCCTGTCTGCCCAGGGTCACTTCACTAAGTTCCCTAAGAACCTCAACATTGTGCTATTTAGCTGGGGTGCGGCCTGAAGCGCCTCTAAATATCCTGCATTGAAGAGTATCTACTTAGTGCTTATTACGTTGACACAAATTCGGTGGATGACAGTCGCCGAGGTAGTTACCGACGACATTCTTTTTGTCCGGTTGATGTGTTTGGGGGGGGCGACCCTTGTAGTCTTTCAGTCAAGAACTGGTAGCACCAGATGACCAGGACACCCCCAAACGATCCGACGTGAGCTTTGTTCACGCAGGTTGAACCCATCGTGTCAACCAGGATTCTCTGTGTTCAGATGTTTTGGTCCAAACAGGAACTCTTCGCATCGTTTAATGTAACTTGATGTTTGCAATTTAAAACTATTTATTGAACCTTAATATTATTTATAGAAGGTGTTCAAACCCAACCTTTTATTTTGCGCGTCGATATGGTGATTGAAATTCCATAAAGAGAGGAAATGACCTTTGTTCGCAGCTAATGAAACTCGAACGACTTATAATCCAATCTAGTCTATTCTAATAAGAATAGTTTGAAGCGTAAGAATGGTAAACAAATGCATTCTAATATTTACTGGAACAGTGAAAAATTTTAATCGATTAAATAATACAGTTGACAATAAAAATCCAGTTTTCAAGCGTTGAGTCAATTGTAGAGAAAAGTGTTGCCTATTCCCCGTAGGCCTATAATTGCGATCCACGAGTCGTGTTTTCCAAAAAAGTGTTATTTTATTTCTCATTTAAGAGAAATAAACTGAAACAAATAATATTGTGCGTGTTTAGTGCTTCTCGGGCGCTATGCATGCTTTAATGCGTTTAGCTGAGATTGGGGTTCCTCAAGAAACAGTGGATGGCTGGATCCAGATTTGACGAAAACTTATGACAACAGCGACCGTTTCCCTCGAAAAAAATGTGTTTGGCATAATACAGCTCTTTTTTATAAGAAACAGAGGAAAAAATTCTACAAACTGGCAACGGTGCTTAGTTGCTGTTTATAATATATACATGTGACACAATTTACCATCATACGACTATAACAACATTATTTACTATTGTAATAATGATACTTCGACTCTACAAAGAAAAATGACAGACTAATCGCTATGCTGCGCGCATGGGTTCTGCAATAAGGAAATAGCATTGCAATAATATTATAAATTAAGAAGAATTCAATGGTGATTACTTTGTAAGCGCAACGTGGTCTTACGAGACAACTTATTCAATTCCTCCAAAAAAGATACCATTAAAATAGCATTTCTTCTTGACTAAACTTATAAAGTAGTTGTAAATTTTCTTAGAGGTGTTTAATTTTTACACTTTCATTAACGTGTGTGTGTATATATAGGGTGACACAAAAGTTCGTTCACCGTTTTCAAAATGCGTTATCTCAGTAACGGCTTCATATTTCTCTATAATATTTTGTCAGTGTATACACCAGTCAAATAAAAGATAATGGTACAAATTTGATTATGATCCGGTCCGTTTTTGGCCATTATTTTTAAGAAAATGTAAAGACGACCAGTTTTTGCGGAAAAAACTGCGTTCATCAAACTAACACAGTCAAGAAACTGTGTATACGCCTAGCCTCGTATACAAGTGTGACAAGACACTTTTGTTAACTATATAGGACATACACACGTAGGCTATTAGCGTACAGTGTCTCCTTTCTGCTTAACAGCACTGACTCTATCCGGCATGACTGGATCAGCCTCTGAAGTGCCCCAACTGCTATCGATCTCCACGCTCGTTGGAGGCGACGCTTGAGCTGATCAGCGTTCTTTGGCTCAGGATCTTTATAAACGCTGAGAGATAAAATACTCCACAAGTTCTCAATAGGATAGAGGTCCGGAGAGTTGGGTGGCCAATCCTTCGGCTTCATGTGTGACGGAAGGTTGTCGTCTTGCCACTTTGTCGTCACAGCTGATGTACGACAGCGTGCGCCATCCTGCTGAAATAGGTCATTGTCAACAAATAACTTTCGTTGCATGACACTGCCGTTGTCATTTTCTCTCTCGAACGCTGGCTTCACGATCTGCTCGAGAATGCTGGTGATGTACGTAGTACTTTGAGTTCAGTCTGGTATCATCTGGCATAAATTGAGGTTTAGTGAGACCCATAGCAGTCATCCCACCCCAAACCATCACCGACGGACTAAACTTCATCTGTGGAGCATGCGGAACATACTCTTCTTAGGCCCGATAGAGTCAGTGCTGTCATTAAGCAGAAAGGAGACACTGTACGCTAATAGCCTACGTCTGTGTATGTCCTATATAGTTAACAACAGTGTATTGTCACACTTGTGAACGAGGCTAGGCGTATGCACAGTTTCTTGACTGTGTTAGTTTGATGAACGCAGTTTTTTTCTGCAAAAACTGGTCGTCTTTACATTTTCTTATAAATATTGGCGAAAACGGACCGGATCATAATCAAATTTGTACCAATATCTTTCATTTGACTGATGTATACACTGACAAAATATTATAAAGAAATATGAAGCCGTTACTGAGATAGCGCATTTTGAAAACGGTGAACGAACTTTCGTGTCACCCTATATATATATATATATATATATATATATATATATATATATATATATATATATATATATATATCTGCCGTTCATCATCTTCGAGAATTCCTATGTTAGACTAAGTGGCAGAAGGACACATCTGATGTAATGTACATATAAATGTTTGATAATTCCTCAGCGCCCACAAAAGGAGATTGACCGGCGCTATAATAATTACGAAATCAAGTCCGCATTAGTCAGAGCTGCCCTTTCCGTTCCGATGCCAGGTCAAAATCCTTGGAGGTCAAGTCGAGAAGACAGCGTGGTGTTTCGGCGGTTGTTGATGATGATGGTATTTTGGTGGCGGAATCGAGACGTGATAGTTTGAAGAGTTCGGTTTGCAGTCGTGAATGGAAAGCAGCAGAGGAGAGCGATGGGGCCTTCTACAATAAGATCCAGCCGCTAAGTAGCAATAAACGGAAAACAAGTGTAATTCTTGTCCAAAATCGATCGATTTATGATCTGATATAATCTAATCTAGTCTAATCAATTTGTCAGTGCTATCTTTTGACATCTGCTGAATAGAGCAGACAGATAGACTACGATAAGTGTCACGGGAAACATTTTGTTTTCTGAGTGTGGTCAATCGAGGGACATCCCAATCAAAGTCACTTTAATTGATAGTTATTTAGTAACCGACAGAAGAAAGTGATTGGTTGTAGTTGCAATTCAACGTCACTTTCTTGTAACAAAGATAGTTAGCGACAACATCCCGCTTTATCCAAGTGTGGGACTGGCATTGGAAGAGTGCAACCAGTGGCGGATTACTTTTAGAGGTAAAACCTTTGTCAAATCTGGATCCATTCAGATGTTTTTTAATTTATTTATGCTGTAAACTATTAACGAAGGTGTGTAATTCGAAGCTTTTATTGCGCAATTCTAACGTTTAGCAACATCTTACCGTCAATTGATTGTACTGTATTTTCGTTTTATTGGTTAGGAAATCCGACTGAAAAACGCAGCAGTTAACAAACATTTTACGATCGACGGTTGTGTTGGCGTCGACCAACGGTAGACTATACTCTGCGTACAGTAACCAGCAATTCGGGACATTTTACGATCGACGGTTGTGTTGGCGTCGACCCACGGTACACTATACTCTGCGTACAGTAACCAGCAATTCGGGACATTTTACGATCGACGGTTGTGTTGGCGTCGACCCACGGTAGACTATACTCTGCGTACAGTAACCAGCAATTCGGGACATTTTACGATCGACGGTTGTGTTGGCGTCGACCCACGGTACACTATACTCTGCGTACAGTAACCAGCAATTCGGGACATTTTACGATCGACGGTTGTGTTGGCGTCGACCCACGGTAGACTATACTCTGCGTACAGTAACCAGCAATTCGGGACATTTTACGATCGACGGTTGTGTTGGCGTCGACCCACGGTAGACTATACTCTGCGTACAGTAACCAGCAATTCGGGACATTTTACGATCGACGGTTGTGTTGGCGTCGACCAACGGTAGACTACAGTAACTTAACTTCATGATATACTGGGAATTTAGACCGTATCCTGAGGCTCCAGAAAGCTGCCGTAAGAATTATTACCTGTTCCAGTTACCTTTCTCATTCAAATCCCTTGTTTTATAAGCTGAAAATATTAAAAATTTATGAATTATCCCATTTATCGAAACTTGTGTTCATGTTCAAGTCTGTACACAACTTGTTACCTAATCAATTTTGTAATTATTTTATGACAGTTGATCAAACCCATTCTTACAATACCAGGACCGCGTCCAACTATGTTGTCCCTTATGCACGAACTGCCTCCAGAGCACATAACCTCCAGGTTCTGGGTCCTCGTTTATGGAATTCCCTACCTGATGACCTTAAACGAGAAATATTTTTACCTGCATTTAAAAGGGGAGTGAAATCAGACTTTTTACTGAAATATACTGAATGCTAAACAGGTCTTTCTAAACAATTCATCGCTTAACTTTGTACCGATTACCTTGCTGTTATGCATACCTCAGCACCTTTTCTTTTTAGTTTCGGTTCTTGTTTTCTTAATTTTGTTTTCATATATCCTTTTTTTACTAGGCTAGGTACTGCACCTGTGTTTCAATTTAATTTTGTTTTATAATTTTGTACTGATTGTGCTGCTACTTTGTTGTATAATATTGGTCAGTGCTAACATTCATATGGTCTCAACAGAACTTTTTTGTTTACAACTGTGTAACATGTATCGTTGACTGAAATGTAAATGTAATTTAGGGGCCAGGTTGATATAAGCTTTTAGCTTTTTCAGGGCTTCCTATTGCTCAGAGACCGTTTCTGTATCTACTAATTGTACACATGTTCTTTTTCTTTCTTTGGCAATAAATAAATAAATAAAAATAAAAAATAAATATAATTCGACTAATATTCAACATTACATTCCAATGCGCTTCTATATTGCGATTAATTTCGCTCTGTTTACCTGCCTCATATGGTTTGCCTCAGGATTTCAATGAATGAACGCGCCTCATTGGTCAACTGCCCAAATTTGGTCACGTTGCAAATTACATGCTGGAGGTTCTGCATTGGCTCCCTGTTCGTCAGCGCATCGAATACAGAATCTCATATACATGTAATTATGGTCTGGATCGTCATTTGACTTTTGATCCCTTTTCTATTGATTGTGAGCGAAGGTCCAAGAGCTCAGCTTGTTCAGCCGATCGGATGTCAGATCGCCGCTGGACACCAGAGGTGGGACAGCAGTGTTCATGCAAGTGCATGGGAGCCAGACCTCCATGCAGTGCCAGACTAATGCAGAATGCCAATAGGTGATCCGCTGTAATAGTAGGAAGCAAGTCTGGGCATTTCTTATGCAGATGCTTATTATTGTAGAATAATGGTGCAGTCTATTAAAGGTGTTTATGTCCCACTCTATATTTAAGGTGTAGTTTAACGACGCGGTTTCAAAGGCCATCAAGGTCGATTGCATAGACCATTTTATGCAATTTTAAACGGCAGATTAAGCCTGGTGGATAGTAGGCTTGACCACATAATGTTATATTACAGACATTTGCGAAGCTCCTCCCATTTCCCATGCAAAATTCTGTAATCAGTCCACCTACCGACGATGGAGAGAAACCATCGAGGTATATACGTCGATGGAAGAAGCACAAGGTGAAGATGCATGGCGTCTAATCACAACGAATTATATCTCCTTCATTGTAACAATGCTTGCTATAATGCCAAAAATGAGTTTTCTTCCAGATTTCCTAAGATTCCTGAGATTGCATCGTCAAACCACCTAGACAACACCAACGCAGCCAATTGATACTTATTAGTATTTTATCTTCTTTTTAAAGGTGTCCAATTCCTCTTTCACATTAACGTGCAGTCTCAATTGTTAACCGAAATTTCATGATTCACAGATGTCGACACTACACCATAATTATTTAAACACAACTAATCATCTTTAATTCACATGGTTTCACAGAACCTTTCAATCTCAGATTAGTGCAACATAAATGTTCAGTTACGATTGCTATTAGAATTACGACAAGTAAGATTAACACCAAACACTTTCGTTATGGAGCACCTCTTTATTGAGAGGTTGAAGGGGTGCAATAGCATATGCGAGAAATAAACTTATACAGTCTTAGTACTGCAATGAGCCATGAAAGTAGAAATCCATTTGCTTGATGAAAGACAGGAAATGATTGATGAAGGACCATGAGTCTATGTCTATAATTCGGAAATTGAACATAGCACGGGATTTTTATAGATGCTGTGACTTCTGATTAGAGGTGTTCAACTTAAGCATTTTGTGAAGCTAGATTGCAGAAAAGTTGCTGATGAATCTGTCACAGTGTTACAGTATACCAAAGAAATTCAGAATTATCAAATTCAAGTGCAATTGTAGTAATGATTAAAATATCAAAATTAAGTGCTGTACGATAATTAAAATATGGTTAACATTTTATTTCTTCTCCTTCTTCTCCCAGACACAACTCAGCTAAAATGAGAACATTGCCCTACACTGCCCGTGGTAAGACAAGTTGGCGAGGGTCACTCACACTCTTGTTCCGAGACTAAGAAAATGAAGTCGCTAATGCTTCGTACTCGTGGCTACTTCGGGGCTACCCGCTTAGTGAATAATAATTCTTCATCATCTTAGACTCTAGCACAGAATATTTGAACGACTCGACTCTTGTTTGATTAACTGATGCTAAGCGATGATGTGTCGTAGATGCCTAACAAAAGCATCACCTTCATATCACATGTGTGACTGGCACTCGAATAGAATAATGCAAATCTAGGTCATACTGCCGTACTAATTAAAAAGACAGTAACTGAAAAAAAGTTGATTTCGCTTAGAATGATAAAGAATCTGTTAAATTCAACCAAAAATGAAGCTACAGTCTTTCTGATTTTTGCAATCAGTTAAATCTTAACGTGCGAATTTAGGAACTAAATTTGCTTTTAGTGAAATTTGGGTACAAATTGCATAAACTGAGATACCAGGTATTGTCTTTTTGCTTAATATCGAATCATTGAATATCGGTTTGATTCTAATCAATAAACTCATAGATGGACTGCAAAGAGTAACGTCAATAAATATACTTGGAGTAACCTTTAACTCTGAGCTTCGAGTCACCTCTCATGTAGACAATGTAGTTTCATCTTGTGCCGGGTCGCTTCATGCCCTGCGAACGTTGAGAGCTCATGGACTATCACCTGATGCTCTTCATACAGTTACAAGAGCAACTACTGTTTCCAGAATGATGTATGCCGCTCCTGCGTGGTGGGGCTTTACTACTGCTCAGGACCGAGCCAGGATCGAGCGCCTATTATCAAGAGTCCGTCGATCAGGGTACTTGCCAAATGACTCGCCTTCTGCGACTGAAATGGTTGATCTTGCGGATGCTCGTCTTCTAACTGCCGTTTCCAGAAATGACTTCCATGTTCTTCGACCGCTTTTCCCACCGGTTGCTCATCGTCCCTATCAATTGAGGCCACGTCCTCACAACTTTGTATTGCCAACCAAAGATGACAGGCATTATATTTCTCGGGTTCTGTATAAAAAGGCACCCTATGTTGGGGCGGTGCGGTGGCTGATTGGTAACACGCTGGCACGAAGAACAGAAGGAACCGGGATCTAATCCCGGTGGCCCCTTAAGGTTGACTCAGCCGCCACTCGCCAGATGGGAGTGTGAAAATGAGTAGCAGTGTCACTGCGCAGGTAACCTTGGGTTCGGCGGAAAGACCTGGCCACCTACCGCCGATGTATGGCAATTGCCACCTAAGGGCTGATGGCTTAACACCGGGGATCAGCACCGGGCCCAACGCTCGCAAGCGAGTATGGGCAAACCTTTACCTTATGTTCATTAATTATAATAAATTGTCTAATCTCATTATTGCAACCTATACCCTATATAAACATAGAAACATTCTTTTGTAATTTCTGTCATTTTGTGCTCATCCTAAGACAAATGCAACAGTCAAGGCTAAAGACATTCTATAGGTATTATATTGTATTTGATCAACTGCTTCTTGTACCTGATAGCGGTGTGTCTATCAGTTTTTGTTACCATTAAAACGAATATAATAATAAAGCAGTAAGTCTGCATATCATAGAGCGGGCTGATGAAAAATTTTTTCACCTTGTGCATAAACAAGCATAAAACTTGGTCCCTACCAAGAACATGTCTAAAGACAAAGATTTGGCTATACATATAGGGTCATCGCAGATTTGCCCACTGGTCCAAATGGCAGCAATTTTCCAAAATGGCCGACCGATTTACAGATTTTTAAATGTTTCAGCTTCTTTTTCACTTAGAAGAGTCATCTTGGTGTCAAAACAAACATATTTATAGACAAGGATTCCAATAGTGCCATCAAAAACTTCCCCCGGCCTCAATGGAGGCCTTTTTTCAAAATTGCCGACCAAAAATCAGTTTTTGTTAAATTTCTCAGCATTTTGATTCACTTAGAATTATCGTTTTGGTGTCTGAACATCATATGTGGTACAGGATTTCAATATGGCCATGACAGAAATCCCCATTGCCTCAATGACGGCCATTTTCCAAAATGGCCGACAAAAACGGGAAACTTTCAATTTTTATAATTTGGCCGGTCATTTTGGATAATGGCTAACATTGAGGTCTGGGAGAAATTTTTGAAGGTCCATTGTAATTCTTTCCCCTGAGTATGTTTAGACACTGTTGCAAATTAATACACTCCTATCCAATAAACTAATCGACCATTGTGATAATTATTAATTTTAAGTAGGAGTCAAGCCAGCAAATTTAATAATGGCGTTGTTTTAAATAGTTAATAGTTTCCCGTGAAATTAGGAAAATCAAACCACTAGGAATTATAAAGTTTGCGTTGAAATGGACGACGCGTTAGCGACGGAGAAACTGGTTGTCAAGGTAGATACGTCAACACTTAATTTTGCATCGAAGAGAGGCCAATAAAACGCTACGAATTGGGATAATGGTCAAACGGAACGTTGAGAGAATACGTCAGAGGCTACTGCAGAAAAATGTTTGATTTCTGGTTGAATGCTGTTAGGAAATGGACGTTTTGTGGTGACAAGCGTTCGTAAAAGTTAAATCAGTGGCTAGAATGACAGGGAAATGATACATCTAGTTCTAGAAAAGACTAGTTAAGTTTCCGTACTTTAACATTTACAGCTGCTGAGATTCCTTATTCGAGGTGTTTAATTGTAGTCTTTTATTGCCCGATTATAGCAACGCAGTTGTGTCGGTCTTGCCAATTTTCATCTTTTAGCAGAATTAAATACAATCGCCTGGTTTTGAGTTAGCTACTAATTTCTTTGTGCAGAAAACTCCAATCGAACGGTTTATTGCAATGAAAGCAATTAATTTGGTGCAATCTGATTTTTCCATCAGCAATTACATCAATGCGAAAATCATTTCTCAATTTCATACTCAGAAGTTCCATATCAACATTATTCATTCTGTTGCTTTACCATGAAGTGGTCCAAAGTCGTCACAAAATATATTTTTTAAAGATTGATAGAAGACTGATTAAACAATTCAAAAATTAGTCCATGTTAAGGTAGGAGAACGATGTTTGTGACGTTTCATATCCATGACAAGCTCAAGGAAATGCTCCTCTTCTTGCAACGGTGCACACAGCGTTTGTAGCGATATATTGTTTGTTCAATGTTGTCAAACGATGATGTTCCATTAAGAAAATATTCCCCCAATTAAGGTCTTCCTCTTGCGTCGTATGCTCTTGCGACTGGCATTACTAGAGTGTGGACAGCTGCAACGTTGAGCAGAAGTAGTTTCTGACGACATCTTGCGACTAGAAGGTGGTTGGGTCAAATGAAATGCGAGCTGAAGCCATAATTGCTTTATAAAACTATGTAGCGAACATGTGTCGTCTTTTAATATTATGGTGCTACGCTATAAGTTAAGAAAGGTGTTTAATTTTAGGGTTTCTTACACAGTTCCCACTTTTCAGCGACAACTTGCGATCTAACTGCAGTTAAATATAAAATTATTATGATAATATGCAAGTTATCAGCAACTGCTGTAGTTGTTACTCAGTGACAATAAGCTGCTCAACATATTTCGAAGTTGGACTATTTTTGCCAAAACTGGAGTCGAAGCGCAAGGTTGAAAGATCCCATATTAGTTTTAAACTTTTAACCAGTTGTTGCAATATTGTTCACTTAGCCATTCCCGTGGATGTAGTTCAGACTTCCTCCACTCCTCCCTGTCCATCGCCAGTTCTTCAGTCTCCACCCATGCCATCTCAATGCATCTCAGTCATCTTTGTCTGTTTGTTTGTTTGTATGTGCACTTGTTATAGCGCCCCTTCAAGCTCGCTACTCAGAGGCGCTCCCGACTGCAGAGCGGACACTGCATCGGAGTTTCACGCCGAAGCGCTGAGCAATTGCGAGTGAAGGACTTGCCCAGGGTCCCTACGCGGCGACTGGAGGTGGATTCGAACCTCGAACCTTCCGGCTTCAAGGCAACGACGCCACCACTACACCACCGCGCTTGATCGTGTCAAGCAAACTCTTCCATGGTCACTGGTCATCCTCTCTTCTACCTACTTCCAGTATTCCAAGACATCACGTTGTGTGACTCTTCGATCCATGCAGGGCTTCTAAAAGAAAGTATAAATTTTTATCTTGTTTCTCCATCTTTAGCCCTTTTTAGTCATTCGCCAGAAATTTCCCCCAAAATGTTTCATGTCAAAATCTGATGACCTTTATTTGTCTTTCATCTTCTACTTACCCACAAAACACACGTATGTAGCCTTTTACCATATTTTTTCACTGCACGACCCGAGACCCCTTCGTTTTATTCCGATCATCCGTGGTGAATTAACCATAAATCGGCTCGCACCTTCCTTTAAAGTTTTCCAGTGCACAAGATTTCTTTAACAACTGCATGAATTGAAATAAAACAACTGCACATTTTGTGTGCAATTGTTCGTTAAAAGTTGCCTCGAACAGATTTCCCGGTACGTGCGAATCCCGACAGAAAAAGCAGGGCGAGGAAAGACTGCCCGAGAAAGGAAGACCATTCCATAGAGATGGACTTCTCTAAATGAATTGATCCGTGGCTGTCCTGACGCGAGCAATGGAATGTCAAGCCGATCAGAGGATCTAAGAATACCTAACGAAGTGGCAGACCTGAGATCACAAAGATACTTTGAAGCATGACCCAAAACAAGAACTTTTAATGGTATATTACAGGCAGAGAGATAGAGCCATTGAAGTTGTTCTGTCATGAATGTACTGTAGAGATGTGGGGGAATCGAGGAACTCGGGCTATAAGTCTAATAATATATCAGCAGCATTGAGCACAGATTTGTTGAACTCATGTGCGCCCTTTCCTTCGACCTGCGTGTATTCGGCGCTCTACATAGCGTCCTTTTATTTAGTTTTTTTTCCAGATTGAAGGTTTGACCGTATTTAAACGGTCCCTCCTAGATGCTTCTCTTTTCAAAGTGAAGGTTGTCCTGCTGCAAGGGCTTACAGAGGCCTAGCTCGTGCCATTGGCCATTGCAGCAGGAATTATACTCTTGGGACTAAGAGGACTGACTATCATTGCACGGATGCTAAGTCAGGTGTAATACTCCTAGAGTATAATGTTTCACTTTGATCTTGGCCAACAGGTCGAGAAGCGATAACATATGATACATTTATGAAGCTTATATAGGGTCGGTCGGACGCATTAAAGAAGTGTCTAACGCGGTCATAATATTAACGAATGTTTAGCAAAATTTACGACAGATAGAAACTTTTAATTTGACCTTATATGTCCATTGCAATTTTTCATAATTAACGCGTCATATCCAAGTTATTAATGAAGGACAAAGGACAAGTTATACGAAGAAGTAGGATGTCCCCTATCTAATCTGTGTTAAAATTAATTGCGCGATACTGGCGCCGCTTAGCAGCGGACTTGAGGCGTCGCCCGTTGTCATTGGAAACCATTATTAAAATTTCGGTTTCAACGACGAAAAGCGTTCAATAATGACTAGTTTTAAGCAATTATAAGTCATGTCATGTCATTCCGCCATCGTTGGCTGCACGAAGGGATGAGCATTTTCCACAGTTGTCTATCTCCTGTCATGTTCATTAGCCTCCTCCCCGAAAGTCCAGTCCATTTCAAGATGTTGTCTATTCATGCCGTTCTAGGTCTTCCTCTTCCTCTTTTCCCTCCAGCAGTCCGGTCATCAGGTTGTTTTCTATGCTGTCGTTTTGCTGTCTCATGACGTGTCTGAAGTATCGTAACTTTCTTGTTTTTACGTGGGTCAACAGTTCTTGCTTTGTTCCTGCTATGAAGTACACCTGTTCGTTGGTCAGTTTTTTTGTCCATGGGACTCTTAATAATTTTCTAAGACATTTGTTCTCGAATGCTTGTATGCGTCTTTCCTCCTCTTTCTTTAATGTCCATGCCTCACACCCGTATGTCGCCACTGGCCACACCAATGCCTTCAGCAGTCTCGTTTTTGTTCTGTTGCTGATAACTTTATTCTTCCAAATCAAATTATAAGTTGCAGGCTGCAAAATTATGTAAGGCTTTTTCAAGAGGAGCTCATTCAGTGCGCACGTAGGCCTATAATAGGCTATGTCATAGACCTACAATAGGCCAGCGATTCTGAAATTGTGGTACGCGTACCCCTGGGGTACGCCAGGCGCCGGTTATGGGTACGCAAAAAAATCCAGAAATATAAATTTTTCTTTGAGTTTTGGACTTTATCCATTTTTCCTTGATCAACAATGGTTTCTAATGTTTCTACATATAACAGAACCGTCATATATTTATTTCACAACATAATTGTGATTAAACTCACGTGTTAATTCAATTCAAATTTGTTTTATTCAGATAGATAAAAAAACAGTTAAACTCAGCAAAATGACAAATTAAACGAGTGCATTGAACATCATAATTGTAATTTGTAAATGTAATTGTAATTGAACATTTATATAGCTAAATAACATCAAATATCAGGCAAGAGATTCCTGAGAAAGGGTAACCCAGAAAGGGCGAGATCCCTCTAAGCTTATATAGTGCGTGCAACGTATTTGTGTTTAGGCGCATCACTATAAATTTGAAACAAAATGATGTAAGCCTAAAATGGTTGAAAGAACCAAAGCCAGAAATTCTCAGCGTATTACAGATCCCAAATAGTAGAGGTGAATTGGCCTAAGTAATAATTTCTGGTCGGACCTTTAAAATTTGTGATTTTTTTTATCACGTGTTATATCTATATCTATACGACAGGAAAGATTGACTCCAAACACTTTCGTTATGAAGCGCCTCTTTATTGAGAGGTTGGTGGGGCGCTATTATAGCATATGCGAGAAATAAATTTATACAGTCTTAGTATACACTGGCCTCGTGTCCATGACCTTGGGATTCGTCCATTGCTGGCTCAGGGCCATGGAAAAAAAGATGAGCGCCTCCCTATGTTCCTCATGGAACGGGATAGGACTTTACTTTTTTTAGTATTGCGATGAGCCATGAAAATACAAATCCATTCACCAGTAAATGATTGATGAAAGACGATGAGTCTATGTATACAATTCGGAAATTGAACATCGCACGGGGCTTTTATGGATGCTTTGGCGTCTGATTAGAGGTGTTCAACTTAAGCATTTTGTGAAGCTAAATTGCAGGAAAGTTGCTGACGAATCTGCAACAATATTATATTGTATCAAAGAAATTTAGAATTCTCAAATTCAAGAGCAATAGTAATGATTAAAATATCAAAATTAAGTGTTGTAATATGGTTGAAATCTTAATTTCTCCATCGCAATTATTCATCTTCATAAACAGAATCACAGAGTATTTGAACGACTCGACTCTTGTTTGATTAATTGATGTTAAGCGATGATGTGTCGTAGATGCCTAACAAAAGCATCACCTTCATGTCACACTTGAGACTGGCAGTCGAATAGATTAATTCAAATCTAGGTCATAATGCCGTACTAATTAAAAAGACAGTAACTGCAAAACGTTGATTTCGCTTAGAATGATAAAGAATCTGTTAAATTCAACCAAAGATGAAGCTACAATCTTTCTGATTTTTGCAAACAGTTAAATCTTAACTAGTGAATTTAGGAACTAAATTCGTTTTTAGTGAAATTTGTGTAAAAATTGCATAAAAGTGAGATACTGTCTTTTTGCTTTGTATCGAAGCATCGAATATCTGCTTGATACTAATCAAGAGAGCAGTAAGTCTGCATTTAATAGAGCGGGCTGATGAAAAATTGTTCACCTTGTGAATAAACAAGCATGAAATTTGGACCCTATCACGAACATGTCTTAAGAAAAAGATTTGGCCACAGGGTCATCACAGAATTACCCATTGGCCCAAATGGCAGCGATTTTCCAAAATGGCCGACCGATTTACAGATTTTTAAATATCTCAGCTTCTGTTTAACTTAGAAGAGTCATCTTGGTGTCTACACATGCATATTTATAGGCAAGGATTCCAATGGTGCCATCAAAAACTTCCCTGGCCTCAGTGGCGGCCATTTCTCAAAATGGCCTACCAGAATTAATTTTTAACATTTCTCAGCATTTAATTCACTTAGAATTTTGCTATCGTCTTAGTGTCTCAGCGGCATGTTTGGTGCGGGATTTTATTAAGTTTTCTTACTTTAATATTTATAGCTGCTGAGATCTCTTATTTCGAGGTGTTTAAAAACAATGTTTTTGTTTCCGCAACGGCGGTGATTTCAAATACATCTACATCAGAGTGTATAAAGGAAAAGTGTGTCAACTCTAAGTAACTACACATCACGTTGAGCTGCTCGCAGTGTTCACTGTCATTGATGAAGATGATTTAGTTGCAAAGTTGCCAATGTTGCTACTGTCACTTAGCTAATGACTAAGGAAACGAGTTCACTTTTTAGTTTCGCTAAAAGTTTAAATTTTAGTCAAACTTTTGCCCATCGCTGACCAGTGATGCAGTTGAGTCCACCTGAGCCGAGTCCGAGTTCAAATCCGAGTTCAAGTCCGAGTCCAGCTAAGCTGAGACCGAGTCGAGTCCGAGTCCAAAGGAGCTTGAGTCCGAGTCACTAAGGACCGAGTCCAAGTCCGAGTCCAGTAACATCAACACTCAATTTAATGACATAGAAAAGGTATCAATAATATGTACAGAAAAAGGTTTTTAATGTAATTTATCCAAATTGAACTTTAAAAATACTGAACTAAGTTTAGATAAAGTTTTGTTCGATAATCTAGCGCAATGGAATGGATACAATTCTTCCACCGCCAAACACAAGTTTAACACTCGCATCTTGTGAAGTCTCTTATGTTGAGATTTGCGGCCAAAACTGCCACCCATTAGCAATGCCTCTACTTTTAAAGAAAATATTCCGAGTCTGTGGTTTGGGGAGATGGGGTCTATCCGCTATGTTAATATCATCTGCCCTCGAATACCCAAACATAGACCAATTAAGTGCTACGACCCTGCCTGCACACATGTTGCAATCCGTATATTATGTAATTTATGTAGTATCTGATCTATTAATGGTTCCAAGGTCACAAGCCACAAATAAACACGTCCAACCCTATCCTCAATTGTTTTATCCATAAACATCTAGATAGATTAAAAGTATATGTCCTATCGGCCTATTCGATCAGCCTATTCGTGCCAAGTCTATTAAGGTGTCAAAATATCGAACTCGATTTCAACTGTACGAGTGCCATGAGTGGCACCTGGTTATGTTTGTGTATCTATAGCCTATATACTATAGGCTCATGTTCAAATAATGTTCACACTCGCCCATCCGTAACCCAACGCCCACCACACATCAAATAAGCTTACACCTGTAATTAGCTTCAATCGCTCTGCATGTGGTCAGTGGTGCCCAGCATGTGGTCAGTGGTGCCCAGCCATCCGTCACATTACTTCAATGTTTAATTAACAGACGATCCAGTGTCTTAAACCCGTAGGCTAAAAGGGCTCCTTTGTCTGAGCTGAGTGACCAAGAAAGCAGACAAAATGTTTGAATTGGTTGTGGCAATATACAATGGCCTGTTCCACGGAGAGTAACGAAAAGTAACTTGTTGTTTTAGTTATCGTTACCTGGTAAAAGTAGTCAGTTACTGTAACTAATTACTTTTTCCGAAAAGTAACTAGTTACTGTAATAGTTACCTAAAAAAAGTAACTAGTTACTAGTAACGCGTTACTAGTAATGAGTAACGCACAACACTGTGACTTTAACATTGCATCTACATCAGCCGATGTTTTTTCTGGAATAAAACGCCACATGCTATAGCCTGCAGCTCATTCGAAGTTTCAGTTACTAAAAATGTAATAACCATTCTTACGAATCATAGTACGTGACATACTACAAAGTGCTTTAAAGCATATCTGAAATTTAAAAAAATCTGAAGTAAATTAAATACGTGGCTGCGACGGATGTCGCAATCGCTACCCTGCAGTCACTTTCAAAGTCTGAACCTTTATCTTGTCCCCATCTTCAACCGGAATTGAGACTCTTTGCAGCAATGCAGACTTATACAAGACTATTTGCCTATAATAATCCATGTCACATATTATGCTAATTATTGTCGCCGATCAAGCAAATCCGCTCCCTCTGCGGTCCCGGTCTCATAGCTTTGGTGGACTTAACAGTTTGGACGACTGAACTCATAGGCTTAAATGTTTCTATGCCATGGTGATATACAAATAATCAAATACCCTGATATCTGGTTATCTAAGTTCTTCATTTTATTTCCATGACAATCTCTACCACTCTTCCCTCCTACGTTCACCCTTCCAAATGCAGCAGGCCTATCTAGTCTCATTCGCTTCTCAGCTTGTGTTTAATTTTTCTGCTCATTTGGTTTGAATGTATTAGGCTAGACAATGTCATTTACAGTGTCGTACGTTAAAGAATATACGTGAATACTTACTGACTTACTAAATCGATCCCAAAATTGACGCTTGGTATAATAACGATGAACTAGCCAACCGTCAATTGCTCAGGGGCAGCCATGTGAAATCGTTAAACACTTTTAACGACCTTGCAGCGCTTGACATTGCGATCATCGCACAGTCAGATGACTTCAACTGCGTTTTGGAAATATCAAATGAAATAAGTAGCGTATACACACACCTTTATTAAGAAACTTCGCTGAACTATAATAAGCTTGGATAGTGAATAATGACTAGATGAAGTTACTGCTAACGTTTTAATTTACATTGAAACAAGATTTACAACAACCTTACTACTCGCAAGATGTCGGCGGACGCAGAAAACCATCCATGTTGCGCTAGAACAATGCAACTATCCGATCGTTAATTGTGCCATTCCTAAAAGTATATTAAATGCGAGGCGACTCTAAACCGTCATATTTTTTATATACTTTACCGTTAAATAAACAGAAAATAGCAATCCACATGCTTAGCCTCGGTATACGACGTCTGATAGTCAGTCCTCTCCTTCGCCGTATCATCCACTCAACGACTGTGTGATCAGTTTTCTCTGTTTTAGACTTTTACCTCTTTCTGGATTTGAAGAGTATGGTCAACGTCAACGCCAGATTTTCTCAAGCAAAGCAATATAAACGTGAAATTAAACTACCGGAAAATTGAGTAAACAACTACATAAGAAAGTATAAGCTTAAACTTTAAAAATACCTTTATTATGAAATATGCTTCAACTACAATAATGATGAGCTACCCGGCGTCTAATCTTACCAACGACAGTGTAAATCAGTGTTCTCGTTGTATGGCTAAGTTGTCTAGGAGGCGAAGGAGGATCAGAAAACCATTGACCATCTTTTTACAGGAATAAACTTACCTCCTCCCCACCTCTCGATTGACAATCTATTCCGCAAACCAGGGCCATTACACTATAGAGATGCGCATCAAAAGTGCATAAACACGTATTACACATCGATTTTGACGGTTTTCAATGCCATTTAGATGTCGTCAAACTATTATACTGAAAATTTGACACGATTTATTTAAATAAAGTTTATTCCAGGCCGATGTGATCACGTGATTTCTGTTGAAGGTTCTTTAGTAAAGGTTTACGAATCATATAGAATGGCAGCTAAGAAGGAAAGTTTGTAGGAGATGAAGAAGAAAAAGACGAGAAAGAAATGATGATGATGATGATGATGATGATGACGACGACGACGACGACGACGACGACGACGACGACGACGACGACGACGACGACGACGACGACGACGACGACGACGACGACGATGATGATGATGATGATGATGATGATGATGATGATGATGATGATGATGATGATGATGATGATGATGACAACTACGATGACGACGACAGCGATGGTAACGATGATGATGATGAAGATGAGATAGAGGTGAAATAGTAGGAATATGAATAGTAAATCAGTTGAGAGGCATCTAATTCTCACCATCTCCACGTTCTCAGGATTGGTATTATAAGAGTAGGCTGTCGGCCCAATATACTCAACGCTGTTATGATTCTGCTCGAATAAGACACCTTTAATATGTTTCGTTCTTTTACAATAATAGACGTGAAAATCAAATTACAGACTGTTTGACATCCCAAATTCAATTCAAGTCGTCTAATCAAGACTTATGCTGGTGAAACGCAGCCTGTTACATAATTTATGACTAAGTTTCCAAAGGTTGAAAGCTACGTGCGTGTGTAGCTCAGTTCAGTTCATCGGCAACAATGATAAATGCTGGGTTTGATTTAATGTTTATTGACCTGAGTTTGTTGTTGGACTTGTTAAAAATGTTTTTTTTAAAAGACTCTACAGGGTGCGCCAAAAATTACCCGCTAGGTTTTATGCCAATATCTTGGCCAAAAGTAAGAATTTCGAAATGAAATTCTACAGTCTTAAAGACAATCGATGTTTACACATGATGGACGACGTTAAAATTTGGTTAAATAAATAAATGGCGGGTTGTTATTTAACGAACTGAACTATCAGAAGCAGAACGGACGCTAATGTAATATACAGGCAGAGGTTGGAGTACACCTAATAATTTCTTTTATCGAAGAATTCGGTTGACAGATTTCAACCGGTTACAATCTTATGCAATTGTTTCAATTGCATAAGATTATGCAATTGAAACAATTCAAAAGAAGGCAAAACACAAATCTTGACTACTAACAGAACAGGAATACAACGCCGCTAATAGCAGCCTACAAATCATGTCTACCTAAGACAGTGGTGGTATTTGCAGTTTAACGTCACTGTGTGGCAACAAAGACCATTAGCGACGCCCTCCTCCTTTATCCAGGCTTGGGACTGGCACTGGCAGAGTGCAAACAGTAGCGGAGTTCAAGCCTACGATGGCTTCGGGAATAGAACATGAGCACGCTGATTTACAAGACAGTGTGTCATTCAATGCGCCTTATGGCCCATTTGATTCTTGTCTCGATTCTCTCCCAAAACGGAACCAACCTTTTTTACCATGGCTTGGGACAGGCGCTGTATAAGAAATTCTGAGGCGGAGTTAAACACCTTTGTTAAACAGTGTAGTCATGGCATAATAAATACCGACTCCACATGGTTACTAATTAGCACATAATATTATGAATTTGTTACTACCACTAGATATCCTTTATCCATTGGCAGACGTTTAGTTGCCGAAGTATTACCTGATCAATGGCGATTTCCGAGATTAATTAAGTAAGGACAGCGTTAACTGCGCTGACAGCCGGAAGATGTCGCTAAGCAATAAGAGAATTGAATGAATTAAGGATTTAAGGATTATTCACTCTGTGGAAAATTAATATACTGTAGATTAATGTCATCTGCTCTATTTGGCGTAAGAGCTCGTTTAAAACATGAAACTCCACGTTCAATTAGAAGTGAAATAAAAACCTGATTCGTTCCATATGCCAATCTCAAAACTGTACTTTATAGCCTTGCTGGTGTCGGCAGCATTCTGAATTGTCACCTTGAAGGAGCGCAATATAAATCCTCATAGTGAATGAACGAATGAAAGAACAGTTCTTAAAGAATGAGGTCGACGCCAGTCAACGATCATTGGTGTCAGTGTAATTATTTCCGCACAGATAATATTATCCTTTATTTACACCTCTCGCCTCTCGCCGACAGAGACGATAGAAAAACTCACGAACAATTATTTTAGACCAGCGAAAAATCCGGGTACTTAGCCTGGCATGCACATTTAGAATGGAATGGAGGTGGGGGAGACGAACAACGGGAGGGCTGATCAAGAAGGAGTTGCAGTAATCGAGGTGGAACACGTGGCATAGAAATGCATTTTCCAGATTCGGTCGGTCGGCTAGTAGCCTTTATGTTTAGAAACACTGCCTCATTACACGGATGACTGGCGTCGTCCTCCTCCTTTCTTTTCGATTTGGACTGGCACTTCAGCAGGTATAGACGGCTAAACGACAAATGGATGCGAAGTTTAACGACATCTTATGCAATCAAAAGTCCGTTGACATCTCCTTAGTTTGAACAGTGTTTTTACATGTCATAATGCGCCACAACTGATTTAAAAATGTGCAATAATTTCAAAGTGCGTACTGCATGGTTCATGATTGGATGGATCCAGGGTTTAATGACATCTTACGACGACAGAGGGCGTTGCCGTCGACAAGAATTTGTTTGGCAATAATACGCTATTCGGCTCTTTTTGATTACAACTAAGACACTACTTGTTGGATGGATGGATCCGATTTGACCAGGGTCTATGACAACAGAGGTCGTTTTTTACCCTGGACAGAAATTTGCTCGGCGTATTACAGCACTTAAGAGCAAGGTACCAGACCAGTTCACAATGTAAGTCTACACTACTTGTTGCCGCGTTGCTTACTTATAATATGTCTGATGGTAGCGTTATCGGGGTGTTTAAGTGTATCAGTTTGCCAACCGCGTTTCTATTTATCATTATTTCAACAGTTCAACAGTTCAACCATATCTTACAGCAACAAAGGTTTTCGGCGTTATTTGAGTTTTAAATATATTTAAGATTATCTTGGTTTAAATTTTCATATTTTTCTGTCTTTTTCTCTCATTCTTTTTTTACAGTTTCACTCGTATATGACAGGCATTTGTGACAGCAATGTTTCGGATAATGGCTATCGTTGGATGGATCCAGATTTGACGAGGGTCTATGACAACAGAGGCCATTTCCATCGACAGAAATTTGTTTGGCATTTTACAGCACTAAAGTAACTATCTATATATTCGTTTAATGAATAAACCAAGTGACACACCGCACACGGGTATATAAAGTAATATAGAAAATAATATAAAAAGTATTTAAACTGTCTTCTTTATTAACGGTCATTCAGTTAGTTAGGCATATAAAGATCAGGGAGATGATTTTTCTTCACGTCGGTATAAAATACGTGGGATGAAATTGCGGTCGTCCTTTACAGGCAGCGAGAAGTCGTGTGGTCGTTGACGAAGATTATAGCAGAGTTGAGTCCGTGGGGAAAAATGATTTGCATGACATGACTGTCGCATCTTTTGACTGAACTATCTTTTCTTCAGCCCCTTTATCACTATTTTCTCCTTCTCTCTTCTCCCTCCTCTCCATCCTCTCCATCCTTCCTACCTCATTCACATTTGGGCAGAGTCTTACACGAAAATCGTAAGACTCTGGTGCAAGACTGAAATATAGGTATAACTTATAGGCTTACACACCTTCAATACAGCAACAAAGTTGACTAAATAAGCCACCGATAGGGCAAAGCAAACGATTGAAGATCTACCTTATTTTAGTTCAATATTTCAAGAAGGATATCAAATGAATGGAAGACAATCATTGACGGAAAGTGAATGTGATCTTATTTTCTTTGCATCGGGATATGAAAACGATGAAACTGAAAAATTCCAAGATGGACACCGTAAATAAGAAAGACTAGTGAATATTTAAAGGACCGATCAAGTTCTTTGGGAAGTGATTCTGATGTAAATAGAAATTTACTGGAGTCGGTACAAGAACGGTGATCACAGAATACACAAATCTTAACTATCCTAACTGAGCAGACAGCCTGCATTAAACAAGGGTACCAATGTTTTCAATTTCGGAGTAATAGTGTGTTGAAAATTTGTAACCATAATTGCTTTTTAGTATTACAGTTTAAATTAGTGTTGTGAGACAATTTTAACACGGTCAAGACGAAGGTCATGCCAATAACAGGGACATGACTCCAAATTAAGATCAATTCAGGGTCATCAAACTCCCTAGATATTTTAAGTTAATTAAGTAAATTAAGTTTTTTTAAATTAAAGATAATTGACTCTGTAGACAGTGGCGTAGCCAAGGGGAGTTTCGGGGGTTAACCCCCCCTCCCCCATTGGCCTGGGGAAAAAGTTTTTTAAAGGTTAGCCTACTTATCCACTTAAATAAGAAAAAAACAATTGCTTGTATTAACAATTGTTTTTCTTACTTTATTCCCTTTGTTACTTTATTCCCTTTTTATTTACTGTAATACTGTTGGGTTGGTTTCAGAAAGGGTATCCGGCCAGGCAAAAAACCCACCCCACCCCCATGAAAAATTTCTGGCTGCGCCACTGTCTGTAGAAATATACTGTAGTAGACCAATCGACGTCGTTGTCTCTTGACGATATTCAGATTTTGTTAAACGAAGGAATGTGTGGTTACTTGATTGTGGAACTAAACACCTTTAATAAGAGAATTAGTCTGCTAGGATTTTCATTTAATGTAATCAAATTGAAAAAGAGCTGTTATAAGTGCTGTAATATGTCGAGCAAATTTCTGTCCAGGGTAACGATCTCTGTTGCCATAGACCCTGGTCAAATTGGATACAAATTGAAATCATAGACATTAATCGCCAATTTTGACGTCTTTAAGTTGTTATTGTTTGAACATTGATGAAATTGTGACGCTTCATTCAGACACCTGTTGATGGTGTGTTCAGGATGATAAAAATTTGAATTTAATGCATTGCACATTTTCTGTATTGTCGTCAACAGTCATTTATGTCATAGGACGACGTTAAACTTTGGAATAATATTGACAACAACGTTTATTCTTCGCTAACACCCAGATTCACAAAATCTCAGCTAGTGTCAATACAGAGATTGCATAAATAGGAAACGCATTCGTAAGTGACTCAGTAGGTATATGAATGCTGTCGTTAACAAATAAAATTGCCTTCAGGCGTCTCCGAAAATTTGAAGTTTCTACTTTCTGGTTCGTAAAAACCGCAACAGAACTAAGGATACTGATGATACAAGGTGAAAATCCAGTTATTCCAGGTACCGGTATAAAGGCTAACAAAGCCAAGTATGTCTGGCCCTCAGGCTATGGTCTGCCACGTGAGCTTTGGTAAACAACGCTGAATCGCTTTAGAACTATGCAAAAACGCTCTGCTGCTAAGATAGTTCGATGGAGGCAGGCTTCGGACCCACTGTGTAGCTGTGGTGAAATTCAGACAATGTCACACATCGTAAATGATTGTAAAACAACTCGATTCCCGGGTGGTTTAACCGCCTTGCATGCGGCTGATGAGGATGCTGTTCAATGGCTGGACGCTAAATAATGGTCAAGATCAACGCTAGATGTTACTAAGCTGAGGAGGTCTAGCATGAGAATAAAATTAATTGCCGAATTCAAACACCTTTTACAGCAATATCATTACGCTATAATAATGATGAGCCAACACACATTGCTAATAGTATGCTTTTAGGTGCTGCATTATGGAATATGGCAATCGAACGGTGATAACAGTCTGTTGAATGTTTCAGTAATCTGACCACAATTATATAGCGCTTTGATTTGTCGTCGAAACCATTCATTATTCGTTTTATTGAGAAAAATAGTCTTTTCGTCATATGCGACAGTTAATAATCGCCAAGAAAAGAGCGCATTAAGCATAAAACTGTGAACTTTTTAAACAGCATTCGTGCTACGAAGTTCCTTTTGTCTTTACAGACAAGTTCAAATCTACGAGGCCTAGGGGCGCAGATTTCATTTCCAGGATATCTATCAAGGAAGAACCTACAGAGAACATGATCATTGTCCCTAACTACAACTGCAAAGAGGGCAATATCCTCAGCCATTCGCTTTCGAGTTATCGAAGATGAGGAGTTCAGTTCGTCTGACACGAACTGTGGAACTAATCAATGCGATCGATCTCACCAGCGCTCTGCAGTCCCCACCAGGCTTGAGAGGCGTACAGCAGACGCGCAACAGTTGTGGGATACGGTGGTGTATGGATGTGTTTGGTGAATTGGAGCTGGAAAGTTGCGGGTTTCAATCCACCTAAAGCCGCCGCGCAAGGAAACTTAGCATATTCTTATCTCTCAATTTCTCATGCGCTTCAGTGTGAAAATTCGATTCAGTATCCGTACTGTAGTCGTGAGCGCCACTGAGTAGCGAGTTATTAGGGCCATGGGCGGAGTTTGGTTTCCGTTCTTGGAAGGGTTAAAGCCTTCTTGGGGGAGGAAGCTAAGCCCGGAAAAATAAACCATTTACACGGTAAAAATGAATCTGAGTCTTCTTAGGGGGGCTTAGCCCCCACTAGCCCTGATAAACTCCGCCCATGAATAGGGCGCTACAAAAGTTCTAGAAATAAGAAACAGCAATTTTGGATGCGGTGGTGTATTGTGTATGCTCGTTGCCTTGCAGCCTTAGGGTTGCAGGTGTTACGCTTATTAGGCGATATAATTATATATGCTTACAGCTCCGAGATCTAGACATTTTACCTATAATAGACTACACACTACTGCATTTCATTTTCGTTTGTAAAATAGTGATTCTCAAGTAAACAATTTCAAATTACAAAAAAGATAATTTATAATTCATAATCCGACCAAAATTTGCTCCTTTTAGCGAACATTTTTATTACCATTTTTAGTCTTCCGCTCCAACACCTACAACTCATTCATTCGGACATTTATATAGCGCTCCTTCAAGAAAAAACTGCTCAGAGGCGCTCCCGACTCCAGCGTGCCCAAAATAACAGTTTTAAGTTTAGTAGGGAAGGATCCTGGTAGAGTCCCGGGGTGTTACAGTAGCGTAGCTCAAAAGTAAGGCCATTCCAGATCACTGGGACAACCACAGAAAAAGTTCGATTCTTCATGGTAGTAGTACGAGCAAAAGGAACTAAGAGGACTCCCTTTATCAGCTGTACAGTTGGGGGTCTGTATTCACAACATGTTCGACTTTTTCACGTCTTTTGTGCATTTTCACCTTAACACTCGAGTGCCCAAGGTATTTTTTGGTACACGAAGGCCCAAGGGGGGGTCCGCGCGGACCCCAGTGTTTTTTGTGAATATCTTGAGAAGGGAATGGAATATCGTTGCAGAATTTAGTTCTATGTGAACCCAAATGAATTTGCAATCGATTGATGTATCTTATAACACAATGTCACCACCTGGTGTAAAATAGGAGTGTCAAATATCGTGATACACATTTTATGCTTGCTTGCGTCATTTACCGAAGGAAGCCTATCGTTTTCATGTCTGTATCTTGAGAAGGGATTGGAATATTGTTACAGAATTTAGTTCTATGTAATCCCAAATGAATTTGCAATCGATTGATGTATCTTATATCACAATAATTTATATGAATCTTTATTTCATATAACGTGCGCTGACCATTTATTTATTGGCCAGTAACCATACGCATGTATGGCAAATAGCCGCATATCGTGCGGTACCCTTAGTATATGCTGTGGTTGTGAGGTATGGGGCTGGACAATACTCACGCAAAATATACCATTCGATGCCCAAATGGTTGCTCTAGGAATACCTAAAAGCATGTTTGCAGATCCATACCCGTTAAAAAGTTATCCGGGAAAAACGGGCCTGGGGTCCGGTCGGACCCCCCCCCCCTTGGGCATTCGAGG
Organism: Lumbricus terrestris; assembly: GCA_949752735.1. Lineage (NCBI taxonomy): Eukaryota > Metazoa > Annelida > Clitellata > Crassiclitellata > Lumbricidae > Lumbricus > Lumbricus terrestris. The sequence goes on along the minus strand of OX457040.1, from coordinate 2,639,300 downwards.
GTTAAAAATGTCAATTTTATGTGTAAAAAGTAGGAAAAACCGGCTTGAAAAAAAGGCTAGATCCTGACAAAAAAAACTAGAAACCTAGATAAGACCGAAAAAGCCTAGATCTAGGTGGATAAAGCTAAGAGTGGCATTTTTGGTTGTACCTTAGACTTAGAAACAATATAAGGTCGATGACAATTATAACTCAATAACTCATACTATTAAAGGTGTTAAATTCCAGCCTTTCATTGCACGCCAAGTTTTCTAATCTAGCAATCTGTGGGGCAACGTGGTATAGGGGCATGATCGGTGCCTTGGAACTGGAAGGTGGAGGGTTCGAATCCACCCTATGCAGGTCATTCTCCTCTCGCAATAATTTGCCCGTACGCTTCGTTGTGAAACTCCGATTCAGTGTCCGCGCTGTAGTCTGGAGCGCCTCCGAGTAGTAATCTCGAATGGGCACTCTAGCAAGTGCTCATGCTTAGTTGTTTTTTGTGTTATGACATGCAAGACCGGTCGACGCATGCGAGGGCATGCAACACCTTGCATCGCGCAAAAAATAGAGTGAGAAGTAGCATGAGCTTAGAGTGAGTTTGTCGCCATGCTCAGACTCAGTTAGACGCACACCAATAATTGAAGGGCTTATTTCCAAAACCTGTTAAGCCCACTTTTTGAAAAAATTAAGTTCTGGGCGCCAGCTTCAAGTATATATGGCAATGCATGTTCTCTGTAAAGTTGGGCGTCAAAATCGCTTAAGTCCCATATCAGCAACCTGGTAAAATTCGGTGTTGTTTCCAAAAGCGGTTAAGTCCTTCCTGGTTTGGTTTCCAAAACCTGGTAAGTCCTACAGCCAATGGCGCAACGGTTTGAGGTCACGTGATATTTACTTCCTTCATGGCCGAAAATATTAGTGAGGATGATTCCGAGTTTGTTTCTTCTGATTCAACCGAGAAAAAATTACGAATAGCGATAAAAAAATATTTCCATATCCCGAGTAAAACAAATTTTAAATTTCAATGCGATAACAACGAAACATTGAAGACGGTTTATGTTCACTAAACTCATGACGTCGTTATATTTGAGCTCAATCCTGACGTCACATCTGGCGGAAAGGCCCGAAACGCAGCTAAGTATGATCGCGGAGCAGGAAAATGATGTTATTGAAGTAAATAATTTCAATGTGGCTGCAAATAACTGGAATAAAGAAGTGTAGATTTCAGAAACTTCTTTTATCTAAGTGGGCTCAATGGTAGCAAAGAAAAATTTATGTAAAACGCACGTTGCGGTGATTGGTAGTAACTTTTCATAAAAAGTGGTTTTTCTCAGTTTCGTGTCGAGTGGACTTAACAGGTTTTGGAAATAAGCCCTTCAATTGTAACACCCAGTGCATTTTTATCGAGTTAGCTCTCTTCACACCTGTAATAGTGGACATGGAGGTCAAGGAGCGAATAAACAAAATGTAGATGATTACCTCTGAAAGACAGATAAACAGATAAGCAAATAGGCAGAAAGAAAAATGAAGGACTACGACAAGGCTAGAATTTAACAACTGTGATAAGATCTTTCGAAAACCCTTTTAATTTTTAACTTCCTGGTCTCAATTATCTTTCTATTCCATAATCCATTACTGCTCTCTACGTTTTCAATTATCTAAGACGATGTCAATATTCCAAGAGTGTCCAATGGTGATAAGCCTGATATGGTTAAGTAAGGTTGATTTTACTGACTAAAGATGTATCTGTAGACAATATACATAGATAATCAGCCGCTATTTTGAAATGCACTTCAACGTCAAAGTTTTCTGTTCTGTAGACCATGAAATGTCGTTAGATAGCCATAATAGGAAAACATACGTTAATTTATAATTGGAATTAAACACCTTTTTATGTTATATACATGCACTATAACTAAGAATCAAATGTATATTCAGCCGTTTTCGTAAAAGCGGAGAATTAAATGAAGATGAAGTATTAGAAAAGCTATAATGACGGACGATTGATTAGTCAGCAAATCTTGGCACATGAATTTGAGATAAAATTAAATCGAGATTAGAAACTAAAACTGATGTATACAATTGCAATGTTGCATAGTAGGCAAATAGTAGGCATTATTGAATTTAAATTTATTCATAAAGCATATTCTCCTGTGGCGTTGCATGTACAATAATTATTGTATATGTCAACAATTCTTCTCCTCCAGTTACAGTCTTCTGTCATGACGATGGCCTCGGAGACGTCAATGTGCCGTAGATCCATTGAGACGCAAGACAGCCAAGTATCTCGTGGTCTCCAACGAGGTATCTTCCACTGAGGAGGGGCACAACCAACGTGAGAACTATAACATTTCTGCCAAGGTCTCTCAAATGCAGGTTAATAAAATTGCAAAACCCGTAGCATGCGAGTATTGCGTGGATAGAAAAAAAATTGGCTAAATCGCTCTACTTGACTAAATGTTGCAATCAAGTTTATCAAATAAAAAAAATATGTGATAAATGCATAGGCCTAAATGTTACCACGCGACCTTGGTAAGACTCGGCAAAGGTAGGTAATCGTAATCGTAATCGTAAACTCGAGATTTCTAAAGCGCCACTCGAAAGCCAAGCGCAGGGCACCAGCTTATTCACGAGCGCTGCGTTGCGTTAGAAGGGTTGTCCATGAGAATAGTCCGTGGTGGTCCGGGTCGAGTTACCATTGGATCAGGATCAAATGCGTTGTGTTAGAAGGGTTGTCCGTGAGAGTAGTCCGTGGTGGTCCGGGTCGAGTTACCATAGGGTCAGAGGGGCGGAACAGCTACTAAGGTGGGTGTCGTCTGGGCCGGGTATTGGAGGGTGGAGGATCAGTTGAGATAGGGTAAGAGATCGTGAAAAGGAGTGTCTTAAGTTTCGAATGAAAAGCCCGAGGTGTGATGGACAAAGGAGCCTGAGGAAGGTTATGGTGCGTGATTAGAAATGATGATGAAGGGACTGAAAAGGATCGGAATTCAGGAGGCAGATCATTCCAAAGGCGTGGTGCTGAGATGGATATGGCTCGGTTGGAGAACTTGAGATGACTTGTGACCGGGAGTCGAGAAAGTGTAGGTAGCGATAAATGAATGTCCGGTTGCAGAACCGGAATGACCCAACTCATTGTCAGCCCTGCATGAGATGTTGTTCAACTATTGATGTGTAGCCTACTATTGAAAGCTGGCGTAGTGTTGAATCCTATAAATGACGCTGATCATGATTTGGTTATGTTATGTCGGCCATGACAATCGCGATATGTCGCTAAGACAATGAAAGTCAATCTAATAAAATTATTATTCGTCGTGTTGAAATTTCATGTGCCGACGACTTCAGTTGACCGTTAGGTGTCGCTAAACAATTTAGGCATGAGTTTAATTAATTGTGGAATTAAACACCTTTATTAGGTCACTACACTATTCTATAATAGGCGTCGATTGGCCAGTCCGACAGATTAAACTATGGCGAGGGGTAGGCACCATAGAACTTTATCAACGCTAACCACAAGCAGCCGGATTGGTCGCTACCTGGCATTAGGTATTGGCAGATACCATAACCCTCAGGCTATTAATTTACTTATGTCTCTATTTCTATAGCGCCCCTTCAAGCTCCCTACTCATAGGCGCCCCGGACTACTGCGCGGACACTGCATCGGAGTTTCACGCCGAAGCGTCCCAGCAATTTTGAGTGAAGGACTTGCTCAAGGTCCCTACAAGGCGGCTTGAGGTGGATTCGAACCTGCAATCCTAAGGCTGTATTGCAACGAACATACCCACTGAACCATCATGCATCAATGAGAGGATTGCATTATCACCATGCACCTCCTACGTTTTCCTGCATCACAGAGTCAGAGGACCTCCGGTGGCCCACCAGACCACCCGACTCCACCCAACCATTATTTTTCAGTTGAATTAACTAATTAACACCAATCAGCATTTTCTTTGACGAATATAATTTCACATTGTGATGTTGCATGGTTCTCTAATAATATCGTATGTCTAATAAATATGGTGCTCTGTGTATATTATGTAGCCTGGCTCCCTGTGCCAGAGTTACTACGCAGTGCCAATGTTGTCCCTATTTGCATATAATTATGCAAATTCCAGCAGCATTTAGACACCCCCTATGACGTTGTCACCTGACATTATAAGAATGTGACGCTGCAATCTTAGACAATTTTAGAGAAATTAATTCTGTGCTGCTTTATGGCATGAGAAAAACTGCACAAACTCGGAAATAAGTCGCCCTTATATTTTGGATCCATCGTCCATCCACAGTTGATGGCCATTGTTATTGTGGGTAGGGTTGGTGGGATTGGGCGGGGGCGACTTGGATAGCATACTGGCATAGAAATCAGAAGACTCAAGTTCGATTCCCGAAGCATCAGCGTATAGGATAGCTTTTGTAGGCTGCTATATTTGCTCCCTTGTAGGCCTATTGCATACCGGATTTAGGCGCTAAGCCATACAGGGACTTATTATCAAGGAGCAAGGTCGTAGCTATGGGGTGTTTTAGATGCTTGAACACCCCGAAAAGAAATTTATAAAAAAATATAATGCACTTACTTTCAATTCCGACGACTTAAAAAAAGGCCGATAAAAAATTTGGGCAAAATGTTGGCAACCCCACTCAAATCAAATCCTGGCTACGGCCTTGCAAGACCTTGTATCTGATTCGCGCAAAGATCTGAAGTGAACTTGCATTCTCAGTGCAGAACAATCGAACGATGCAACACTAATTAAGTTGTCAACATCGATATTTCTATAATGAAGTATGTCATTCTACAATGCAGTAGATGTACACTGCACAGATTAGTATTTAAACGACTGCAATTATATTCAACGTCTCATTTTCAAAGACACTGTACAACAAAATGCATTGAATCAATGTCATTATAGATTCAGATTGAGATGTTTATTATCAGATTTGCAATAGCATTGTTTAAAGGAATCGTTCAGTTCATATGAACCGAAGCACAACTATGGCATATGCCTTTATCTGCTCACGAATTGACTACTGTAACTCTCTACTAAGTGGACTTACTTGTTAAGGTTCCCTCGTCACCTGTGTAATATTTGATGACGACTCCAACATCTTTGTCTCACACAAATCCTATGATGAATTATTCCGAATCCTTAATGAAGAACTTGTACTAGTTTCAGATTAGTTCAAAGCAAGCAAACTATCTCTTAGCATGGCACAAACCAACTAGCCTACATTCGCTTCTACTCTCATATGAAATCAATTCCACAACTGACGGGAAAAGTCCATGAATTACAGACATTAACGATATATCACAAGAAAAACCTGTAAAATTCATTGGAGTCTACGTGGACCAACATTTAACCTGGAGCGAACACATAGACCACATTTTTCTAAAAATAGAGGAATACTAACGCGAATATCTTGCCTCTAGCCTAGAAACATTCTGCTCACTTTGTACTACTCTATGATTTACCCTACATAATTATCCTATTGCAACATGATAATTATGGGCATCTAACTATAACTCTCGACTTCACAGAATTATTGTTTTGCAGAAAAGATTTGTCAGAGTAAAAACTGGTACACCTTGCAACTCGCATTCGGAAATTCAGAAAGCAAACAATTTTTATTTTATAGTGCACTAGTAAATCTTATTAAAGGTGTTTAATTCGCCCATAAAAATAATTCCCAAAACATTTCTCTGAACAGCCTTTCGCGACCGACAGAGACGATGACGATGACGTTACAGTGTATTTCCACACAACAAATTATTATAGTCACCAATGTGTCTCATTCGCAGCGTAATGAAACACAACGAAAAATAAAATAGAAAGTCTAAACTATAAATTGAATGCACGCATGTATTATGGTGATCAAAAGAAGATTGATTGATTGGTTGATTTATTGATTGATTGGTTGATTGGCATGGAAAAGATCGCGCTTCAACCTGTGATGTTTTATTTATTTTTTTAAAATTTTATTTCTCTACTTCCATAGCAACCCTTCAAGCTCTCTAGTCCGAGGCGTCACCGGCTACAGCGCGGACCCTACATCGGAGTTTCACGCAGAAGGGCCAGAGCAATTGCGAGTGAAGGACTTGCTCAAGATCCCTACACGGCGGTTTGAGGTGGATTCGAAAGTGCAACCCACCGGCTGCCAGGTAGCGAGCATCATACCCACTACACCACCACGCACCGCAAGATGAGCGTTATCGACATTTAATTAAGTTTATTTGACATTCGTTGGCCTTTATCGTACTGTTTCTCGGAGAGCGACACCTACCTTTTTCGGCGAATTCTCTCTGAGTGTCTTTCCCATTTATCTGTATTTTACTATTCTGTCTATTTACTTGATGATCTTAACTTGAATCTTGACAAGGTTTAGGGTTTCATGGTTGATACACCACACTAAAGACACTATGCTTGACGCTGGAATAGCTTTGGACCGGCCCTGGCAAAGTATAACCAATGGCGTAGTTATAACTGCCCTAAAAAACTTACAAGGAGCTATCTTCAAGCCACAAAACTTAGCGGTGCTAGATGGATGGATCCGATTTGACCAGGGTCTATGACAACAGAGGCCGTTACCCTGGACAGAAACTTGCTCGGCGTATTACAGCACTTAAGAGCAAGGTACTAGACCAGTTTTATTAGCGGTGCTTATAAATTGCTTACAATTGTAGAATTAATGTGACATCTATAAAAGGTGTTTAATCCCACTCTAAAGTAAACAAACAGCCTACGCTGTTTAGCGACATCTAACGGTCGACAGAGACGGCAAAGTCCTGAACTGGCATCGATCCAGTCATGAAATATGGACACAAAGAATAATATTTGATTCGTTTTCAATCGCCTAGCGACATCTTGTGGTCATAATGGCCGGTGACGTCGACATTACACAATCATATCGCATCAAGCGTTATTGATAGAATAATTTATTAATGCACAAGTTTTAATAGTTAAACGACATCTCATTTTATCAAAGGCTTTAAGATCGATTTGAAAAACATGTGTATGCACTTTTAATACGCGGTTAAAGTCATTTTGAAATATATTTTTTACACAGGTCTAACTCGCAACTCGATAGTTTAGTGCATGTAATTATCAATCGCGAGAACCGGGCTTCGAATTCATGCCAGGGCAGAAACTTCGTAATAGGTTTCCATTACGAATGCGGCACTAGACTATGAGTAGGCCTACATTCAAATATATTTCTACTCAGGTCCGTGTTCTCCCATTGTCACTATTTTTCTACAACGTTTTGGAAGCGTTCAGAAACTCAATAAGAATACATCTCCAACGTAGCCTAAACACGATAAACAGAACTCATGTTATACGTCATCACCCACCAGTGACCAGAATATGTGTTCACATTCTGGTGACGCACTACAACGTTCTTCAAATTTAAAACAATAACATTGTGTCTTCGATGGTTCACTTTCATTTGTAGATGAATATTTGCGAATATTAAAAATACTAATATTCACCAATAGAGCCTATTAAAGACTCAAAGCCATGAATATGCGATCTATGCAGCAGATAAGAAAATTATACAAATAACTTGCATAGGAAGCCTTGTTTTCAGTAATAAACATTCCATAGTTCAACATTTATAGTTGCAGAGATACATTATTCAAGGTGTCTAACTAAAGTCTGCAATAATATTACTCAATTCTACAAACACAGTTTTATTAGTCTGGCCTTTATTTCCTCTTCTAGCACATTAAAGAGAAAGCGACGAGCGACCAGTTTTGAGTTAGCTACTACTAAGTCTTTCTGTGTAATGAAACCTCAAGTGAAATATTCGCTGCAATGAAAGCAATTAAGTCTTACTTATGCCTACACTTAAAATCATACGTTCATGGTTTCAATTGTGATCAGTTTCTATTAATAAACATCAACTTTCCGATGTCAAGGCAAGAAAATACCTCAAATCGTCGTCAACGGCCAATAAGTCATAATTCTAATGACGACAAATCTTAAAAATAGCAATAATTTGTCTAACCTTTTCAGTAAATAAATGTCAGCAGAATAAAGATTTTTATATATCAAGACTGCTTTGTACAAATCCATTAAACCTTTTATTAAAATTTGTTTGATTAAAATTCCTTGATTGCGATGTGACTCAGAACCGACTTTGTGTGTATATGGAAGTACAAAAGCTGAGATTATTATTAATCCAAAGTTTAACGTCATCGTATGACAACAAAGGTCGTTGACGACAATGCAATATAAGTGTACAGAGCAGTAAAAATAAACTTATAGAATACAAACAACACCATAGAGGTGTCTAAGCGGAACTTTACAATTTCAATGACATTCAATTTTTGACAACATAAAGTAGTTCATCTGACTATCGCTCAGTTTGACACATTGTGATGAAGGGGTTACATATCTCAACATTAGACAGTATAATTGTAAAATGATTGTCTCATACAACCAATCACACTAGTAACCAAAGTAAGCAGTTTTTGCTACAAAAGTTCATTATATATATTTATATATATAAGTGCATCAATAACAACAATATTTAATGTAATGTTTCTTGTACAAAAGAAACTTGCACATTTAAAACATCAATTAAATAATTATAGTAATATTAATATTAATATTAAATTATTTATCTAAGACACAAATGCCATAAACAACTATGACACAAACTGTTTATTCACAAAATACAACCTTCAGTTATAAGTTTAATTAATCGATACACTTGATTTTGATATAAATTGACAGACAAGAGAAAAGCTGAAATTAAAGCACCTGTGTCATTTATATAGCTTCATTTCATTATGTTTCAAAGGTGTCCAAAAAGAATGCTCTATAACGGTGGTTTGCAGCGTGAGAGTTTAACGACGCCATTTCATAGCATAGAATGCCATAGATGACTAGTGTCGTATTCCTGGCTACGGAGTGGCATTACCACGGTGAGGGATGTGGGTTTGTGGTGGAGTTAAATGGTGGATGGATGCAGAATTTAACGACATCTTACGGAAACAAAAGGAGTTGGTTTCATAATAAAATATTTTCATCAGTTCCTAATCGTTTTCATCGCATAATGCCATACTATGCTATAAATAATATAATTCAAAGAAAACTAATACTATTCGGTCACTTATGCAGAATGAAAGATGTTCGGAAGATCAAGACATTAGCCGTTCGGACGGATGGATGGTGCAAACAAGAGATAACGTCTCCATAAAGAATGTTTAAACGATATACATGTAGTTGAGTGGTGCAGAAAATCACTCAAGAAGCTGAGAAACTTCGCTCTGGACAGAAAACGGTGGAAGAAATTAGTGAAAATGACGTCTGACACCTACGGCCATTGTGCCCATGGTTTGTGAAGAAGATTATAACATACTAAAATTATGTTGTGGTTTGTGTGACAATCATATTGTAACGTTGCGCCTTGCAGCTGATCAGTTAATTGCGGCAAATGAGTCGCTTATATAGAACAATATAAATACGTTTTAAAGGTGTCTACAATGGACGAGCTCAGACTGATCGGGTTCGAGTCCCAGATTTACAATTGCAGTAGCTGAAGCTAAATTCAAAGCGCCATGCGTAATTGGTTTCCACGAGATCCAATTATAAATTTCTCTATAACTAGGATTTTACACGGCTTCGCGATTTTTTAGGAGTGAGTTTTCACCTACATATAATAATAATATTATAATGATAATTTTATATGTGTCAAGGAGTATGCTGAAAGTAAGAAACGACCCCGTAAGAAATTCTCCCTTAAAACTCAACTCTCTTACCTGATCTCCCTCCCCTCCATTTTCTCCAACTTCCATTCAACTCCCCTCCCATATTTATCATATTCATATTTTTTTATCATATTTATAATATGACCGCCGAAAAATATCAACAGGGAACCACTCCACCATGTTCCTTAAGAATCTCAAAACGGTCCTACTTGACCGGGAGCACTTCTGAGTAGCATGTCATATGCATGGGGTGCCGTGTTACATGTGGAGACAGTGTTTAACCTGCATTTGGGGATTCGTGTTTCTGATCCACCGACGACATCATCTGTCTAATTTTTTAGTCCTTATAATGGAAGAGAGATGGTTGTTGGCCGTGATCTTCCAGTCTTTGTGGCGAGCGGTGTTAAGAAGAGCGCTAAATCTTCGGGGGGAGGGGGTCTTAATGCTCCTCTCGGCACGTGGGTTATCGTTGAATCGCACAGAGAACCCGACACAGTTTTGAATCTTTCTTGTATTGATTAATTGTCGATTTCTACGTATGTACATCGTATTTACAAGCAAACTAGCGATACACTTGTCATAAAACAATTATAAATCTCTCCAGTCGCTCTTATCTTGCCAAGTCCCCCGTCGGTGGCGGAATCGGCAGGCGGATTTGACTGGAGCGTTCCAGTGACGAAGATTCCCTCGGACGAGGAATTGAATCTGAAGTTTCAATCTTCTGTTAAGAGATGCTACATTGGCTCTCCGGGTGCTTGCTGGCCTGTCGACAACGTATTAAAATTGCGACACTGAGTTTTGAAATTCATTCATTCATCCGCAGAATTCAAATTCTGCGGATGAATGAATGAATTTCAAGACTCAGTGTCGCAATATTAATACGTTGACGACAATTTGAAAGTACATGTACATGCGGCAGAAAAATAAAAAAAAATGATGTATAATATTATTGTATCACGGCGCTTCCAGTCAATTGGCGGCAATTCCTAAATGCGTTATACTCGTTCCCTATCGTAAGCACAACACCAAACGACCAAGCAAACAAAGCACGTATCAGATTTAGAGCCGTATGGAATCACGATGTCAACGTCAATGATGTCAGGCGGTACTTGAACGCTGCCGTATGCAGAGGCTGAGAAAATGAAGTTGCTAATGCTTAATTATACTCATGGCTGCTTCAGGGCTATTCAATAGATTGCTCTTTATCACCTTCTTACACCGTAGCACAGAATACTTGAACGATTTAATTTTCTTCGTTTAGCGTTGATGTCTGTGAATTTCCATGGCATCATCGGTAGCAAGCTGCAAATGATGTTTCATTGGAAAGATGACTATAATTATAGTCGAATAACTTGTATCACCCTCTCTCCAGCTTAACGCACTCTTGAGAATTGCGTCCTAATGGTCTACGCCCATTTCATAGAACATAATGAAGGCATTTTGCAGTTTATAATTTTTATAGCTGAGGTGATCTCTTACTCAAGGTGTTTAATTGCAGTCTTAAATTGAATTATGCTAAAACGCAATGTCTCGCCTATAGCACAATTATAATTTATAGGTCTGCCAATAGCTTAAGGATATCTTATGGCGTCAAAGGCCGTTGACGTCGATTGACATAAGCGAACTGTGTGCTTTTCTGTCAATCTAAAGATCGGGGTTCAAATCCCAGCAATGGGCAGATACGAGATTTCATCCCCAATTGCATTTCTAAATTAATGCAGCTATGATGTTTTAAAGGAATTTTTAGAGCTGCACAACTCCTTCTTTTCTTTCCTCCATGGTAAATTACTTCCAATCGGAGGACAACAACCGTTTTTCACTACTTTCAACTGCACGGAAGTGTTTCTACAACTGCACAAATCCTTTTAGAACTGTATGATGTTAGCACTGCCCTACATTGTACACTGTCGATGGGAAGATGAGACTGCGAGGGAGAGGTCTGGTCACACATCCTCATTTGACAAGAACATGAAGTCTCTGACGTTTCGTATCCATGGCAACCTCGTGATCAACTTTTCTTAAAATGGATCACCCAGCGTTTAAACGAATTGTATATTGGATGATTAATTGATGTCAAGCGATGATGTACCATTAAGGAAGATTACTGTGATTACAGTAGCCCCCCTGCTTCGTATGCTCTTGCGACTGGCATTATGAGAGTTTGTACAGTTGCAACGTTGAGCAGATTTTTTAACGACATCTTGCGGCTAGTAAGGTGGTTGGCGTCGATGTTGTGTTACGTGCAATATGGGTTGAAAACGTTAGAGAATGAGTCGCTACCATCAGTGGTCTGTTCTTATTATAACGCTATGTCATCACATAGCAAAGGTGTTTAATTCGAGCGACTTTTTCAGGCACAGTTTGCTCTTTTCATTTACAACTTGCGGTATAATAGCTGGAGTTTGTGTCACGTTACGTCGTAATAAATATTTATACTTTTTTTTATAAAATAACACAGGAGGTGATTTAAGTCTTTAACGAGATGCTATGCTTGCAAAGATCATTGAGGCCGACGCTTTCATTCATTCATTCATTTCGAGAATTTATTTAGCGTCTCATCAAGAAACCTACTCAGAGGTGCTCCAAGCCCAGCCACAGCTAAAAAAGTAGGAGTTGAGATACTTAAAAAACGCAGGAGAATTTAGCCTATGCATAATTCGCAAGGTTAGTGGAAGGCCATTCCAGAAAGCGGGACCCACAACAGAAAAGGCTCGGCGCTGTCTCATAGAAGTGCGAGCTCACGGCACCAAAAGTTCACCCGCTGCCGCCGAGCGAAGAGCTCAACTGGCTGCAAGGTCTGAGACAGGTCGGCAAAGGGTAGACAATTACAGCGGAGCACAAGAAAGACGGCAACGCCAAGCAAGTGCAGCAACTCGGTAAGTGATGCGCTATGAAACAGGGAGCCAGTGGAGAACGTCACGCATATAAGCAGAGACGGGGGCATATTTAGGAATACGGCCAATGAGGCGAGCAGCTGAACGAAGAACTCGTTCAAGGGGCCCAATTAGTCCAAGTGGCAGACCCACAAGTACCAAACTGCAGTAATCAATTCTACTAGTGACAAAGGCATGCACAAGAGTCATAGTAGCACCACGAAATATGGATCTTGGGACAACTCGGAGTTGACGAAGCTGGTAGTGGCTTTGCATACATTGCCTAACTATACGAAGCTTAAGTGCTGTAACCAATTAAGTTGGCAAGTGTGTTTTTGACGAAGAACACTATAATACATGGCAGGCATAATAACTAATATGTATGATTATATATAACAATATTATATTAAGCAGGGTATGCAAAAATTATCCCCTAAGGTTTGTCCTAATGTATTGGCCAGTAGGTTCGATAAATTGCATATGCTACATACAAACCACGTAATCATAGTATATTATAATCATCTTCACAAACCATCGAAAGTCCGACGCCATTTTCACTAACTTCTTCCACACATATCAGTCCAGAGCAATGTTTCTCAGTTCCTCGGGTGATGTTCCACACCACTCAACTATCTCATCCTTTTATGGATACGTCCTCTCTTGTTTGAAACACCCATCCGTCCGAACGGCTAGTGTCTTTATCCAATGCCGGATTTATAACTGCCCTAGTAAACTTACAAAGAAATATGCGAAAGCAACGACAGCTATCGTGCTTATAAATTGCTTACATTTGTAGAATTAATGAGAAATCTGTAAAGGGTGTTTAAACCCACTCTAAATTTAACATACAGTCTCCGCTGTTTAGTGACATCTAACGGTCGACAAAGACGGCAAAAACTTGAACTGGCATCGATACATAAAATATCGACACAAAGAATAATAATTATTTGATTCGTTTTCAATCGAGATACGAGTTAATGATCTTCTTCCTATTCATTCTGACCAAATAATATGAGTTTCCTTTGAATTATAGGTTACTATCTGTTGCATATTATGACATAATGTGATGAACACGATTAGGAACTGATGAAAATATTTTATTCTCAATGGAACTGACTTTGTTTCCGTAAGATACATGTATCGTTAAATTCTGCATCCATCAACCGTTTAACTCCGCCACAAGCCATTAACCCTAACCCCGGAAGTGCCAGACCATAGCCTGACAAAAGGAGGAGGGCGACGTCAGTCATCTTTGCCATGAAACAGCGTTGTTAAACTATCACTTTGCAGCCCACGATGGAGCGATCTTCTTACACACCTTTGAAACTGGATAACCCTAGCCTATATAAAGGATACCGGAGGCATTTATTTTGATTCTTCTTTCAGCCTTTGCCAATCCTCATTGCCATTGACTATTATAGCATGTTATAACGCACACAGTCCAGCAGTTTCTTCATCGTAATAAAAAAAATTATATGTTAGTTATAGATAACTGTCAGCTATGCTTCATTGCTATCTGTGTTGTTCAAAATTATACTGTGGCCTCCCTGTCTAGATCTTCGTTCTGAGGCAAATGATTACTTTGGCAATTGGTTGCTAAAAATTACTGTAAACATTTGTACTACTTGATGTGGCGAACAAATTTATCCCGCTTATCGATTTCCTTATCTATGTGACCTAGCTTATTAACAGCTATTGTTTCATTACTGATTGTTATGCGGCTTATGCCCATTAAATTATATTCTTGCCTTCCTCTCTGGATCCCCTTCAGACATATATGTTTTACATTGGCATTTGGCTGTTAACAATTATTGTTAAACATTTTGTGCTACTTGTTGTGGTGGACATACTTAGCCTACAGTAAATAGCCCAATTCATTTGTAATTCGAACCACCTTTCATCTGTCTTATTCTTGAGAATGTACACAAAGCCTCAAAACTTTTGCTTTACCTCTCTGCTTTTGACTTGTCTTGAGCCTATCTCTGTTTCTTTCTCCTAGCTCATACCTAGCTCATGCCTCATACTGAACTATAACGTCATTTGCCAGATGACTATTATAGTAAAGTAAACTTTCTTATTAAAGGTGTATAATTCCAGCGGGAGCCAGAAGAGGACTATAATTGGCCACACCAAAATTCGAAAACTTCGATATTTTGGTCATAGCATGAGACAGCAAAACGATAGCATCGAAAGCAGCATCATGACGGGTTTTGTGGAGGGGAACCGAGGACGAGGAAGGCCGAGGATATCTTGGATCGACAACGTTCTGAACTGGACAGGACTTGTAGGCTCTGACTTAATGAGCGCGACAAGGGACAGAAGACTCTGGCATTAAAGATTCATTCATGTAGCCAACTGTCGCGATGCGACGATGGCGACATGACATGACACGAATTTCAGCTTTACACTTTACGTAGTAACCAGTGATAAACGACATCTTGCGGTCGATGGTTCTGTTGGCGTCGATCCACGATGCATCACGATAAGTAACAACCCCATTAATTTTGACATCCATTCCATCAAGGTAAGTAACAACTCAACTAATAATCAGCAAACCATCCCATGCTCCTCTGGATAGGTGAATGGCGATATATAAAAAGTTCAATCACAATGACGATTTTATTTCTGCTGTTCAACGTCATTCAGTAACCGCCATGGCCGTTGACATCATTGTGTGTTTTAGATCACTGGTCAATCAAGACGCTTTGCTCGTGTTAGATTCACTATGGCTGGATCAATATTCCGTGGTAGACTTCAACTCCTCAGCCTTCTTTATCCCTCGCCTGAAAACTGTTAGGGCGAGGGTTAGAATTTGTTTTATTTAATTTATTTTATTTTAACTGTTTTATTTGCTAAGAGACAGCACTGACTCCTGTGTCGCTAAATTCAAGTTCGTCGCTTCATAAAACTTTAATTGCCATTACAATTACAAATACGATCATGGGTGATAAGCAAGTGGTGCCGCCATCCTGCTTTAAACATTCTTGATGATGCATATAACTTGGATAATGCAAATCCATTAATTATTGACTGATTGACGATGACTTTATGTGGTCGGTGATTCAAAAGTTTTAGCATTTTTCCACTTTTATAGATGTGGAAACATCTTTTTAGAGGTGTTTAATTTTACCCTCGTGATTTTTCCAAGTTAACTTCATGTCTTTCAACAGTAGTTTTCTCTCTTCGTGCAAAACAATTTTCAACGATTTGCTTCTTTTTACAATACTCAAAAAGACAACTAATAATTATGTCAATAGTCAGTGGCGGCGCCAGGATTTAAGTTTTTGGGGGCGGCTGAATTTGCGGAGAAAATTTTCCGTTTTCAGTCGTCAAAATTTCTCATGACCTTTTTTTAGTCATTTGGTCCAAATCTTTACAAAAATTGCCATTTTCCGTGGTGACCGCCAAGCAGCTGTCTGCCAAACCTCGTGCGTACCTATACGGTTATCTTTTTGGGGTGGGGGGGGCTAAAGGGGGTTAATCGTCCAACAATTTTATTTTTACATGGGAAAAAATGGATGGCCTTTTTAGGGGAGGCTTAACCCGCCATAATCCCCCCCTAGCGCCGCAACTGTCAATAGTGGTCGTAGTTTTTGTTTAACGACAATCTGTGACAAGAAAGACCAACAGAGTCGTCCTCCATTTCTCCAAGTTTGGGATTTGCATTCATTCAGTCATTCATTCCAGAATTTATATAGCGCATCTTCAAGGGGACAACTCAGAAGCGCTCCCGCCTCTAGCACGGCAAAAAGGACAGTTTTGAGCTAAATAAAAATGTTTCAGTAATAACCCCAGGA
The DNA here is from genome assembly GCA_949752735.1 of Lumbricus terrestris. NCBI lineage: Eukaryota > Metazoa > Annelida > Clitellata > Crassiclitellata > Lumbricidae > Lumbricus > Lumbricus terrestris. The sequence continues at coordinate 2,622,950 of OX457040.1, read as the reverse complement.
AGTAGACGTATCTCCTGTGGGAGCCCATTCCAGACAACTGGGCCGATGACAGAAAAGACTCTATTCTGCATCGTTGCTGTTCGTGCAAATGGGACCAAGAGCAATCCCTTCTGTGCAGAACGGATATTTTGCATAGTCAGAGTCCGAACATTGTGTGAGTATTTTACATGTTGACAACATCATGGGATAGCAAGGACCAGCAGTGTTGCCTTCCCGTACATCCAGGCTGGGGACTGGCGCACTCAGAATGCAAACGGTGACGGTTCAGGATAGTCGGATTTCAGCTAAACATTATTGAGAAGTTCAATCTGTTATGCTTGTAAAGACTTCTTATTACAGGTGTTTTATATATGTCTCGCGTTAATACTTCATTATTTTAACTTTAATTTATATTAAGAAGTAGTTGTCATTCTTTGTTCAATACAATTTTGAATAATTTGATTCTTTGTGTGACTCCGAAAGGCAACTGAAGTCTAAAGAGGCCGCGTGGTTTCAGTTCAGCGATTTCGTGTGAAAATAAAGATCGTTGTCGTTGCAATTGTATATAAAAATGTGCGTTCAGCGTAATTGTATTCAGTGTATATAGCCTTGAAAGTGGCATCAATTTGACTAATATTACTGAGTTACGCCACACAAACCAAATGACTATTATTTATTATAATTATCTTCGTTTTATTAGAACGTAAGAACGGGAACCGGATTTCACTCGTAAGCCAGCCCCGCACAATGATTTTGCACTTCTTCCGCAAATATAAACTTCGGAGCAAATGGTTCTCGTTCCTGAACAAGGTCTGCAAAAGTTTCATCTCTGTCTTGCCAGTCATATCCTAACACGCTGGTCATAGTTATCGCTCTTACCACCTCTTGGAGTGCTAATAATGGTGATATAACTCTAAGCGCATATAATTATGTAGAGCCTGAGCAGGCAGCTGTGACTCTATCGACATGGGAGGCTGCACGGAAGCCAATTAATGATAAAAATAAAAATAATAATCTGTATTGAACAATCAGTGTGTCATCCAATGCGCTATTGACCACATCATCCTCGGTGACGCCGAGTATAACCATTGAGGCATCTTTTTCAATGTGGAGATGTGGCGAGATTGCGACATTCCATTTTACCTGCTGAGCTATGAGCAATTCGCATTGTTGTCCTTGCCGCCTCTTGGATTGCCAATGGTGGTCATCCGTGCGCTCTAGAACTCTGAGCACGTCGAGCAAACGTGAGCAGACATTCAGAACTCTAAAGACACGGGAGGCTGCACAGAGGTCATAACTGATAGTGAAGACGACTCCAAACGACAGCAGTTACTCTTTCCATGTCGAGAAGTGACAGCGCTGCGATTGTCTATATTCACGCACGATATGTATGTATGTATGTATGTATGTATGTATGTATGTATGTATGTATGTATGTATGTATGTATGTATGTATGTATGTATGTATGTATGTATGTATGTATGTATGTATGTATGTATGTATGTATGTATGTATGTATGTATGTATGTATGTATGTATGTATGTATGTATGTATGTATGTATGTATGTATGTATGTATGTATGTATGTATGTATGTATGTATGTATGTATGTATGTACGTACGTACGTACGTACGTACGTACGTACGTACGTACGTACGTACGTATGTATGTATGTATGTATGTATGTATGTATGTATGTATGTATGTATGTATGTATGTATAATGTATAAGTTTGAGCTACCACAGGTGAAAGCGTCCCGATATATGCGCGAGGTCTTGCACTTGCTTTCTTTCCAGCAGCATTTAGGAAATCAGAAAGTGAAGTGAAGAACTGCACAAGGCTAGAATTGAACACCTTTTATAAGATTTATAAAAACTTATATTATGCTTGACTTCAATTCTTGATCGTCTCTTGGTGTCATTGGCTTATATTTGCAATATCTGAACTACACTGTGTCCGGATAAAAAGTAGCCGCCACAACAAAGTGTCATAACTCGGTCAACACTTTTAGGATTTGTCTGAAATTTTAAAAAGAGTAACAGTGACCATATTTACACGAGATCCTAAAGCCGATTAGAAATATTCGTGAGTTTATCTAATTTTTGAACATTTAAAATGCAGCACCAAAAAATTGAACTTTCCAACATGGAAAACTTGAAAGGAAGTGAAATTCAGCTATATCGAGTGTTCAAAATAACCTCCTTGTTCACGGACACCAAACCGTAGACGTAGTAGTTGTTTCGGGAGACACTCGGCTTCATAACCCGCAGCTGTGACCGCCCAGCAGTCCAGGCCTCGATCCGGAGTCATCATCATCATCATCGAAAGCCTTGGGCTAAACGCCCGTAGGTGTCCGGCGCCACTCTCTGTTTGAGTCTGTCTCGCGTCATGTTGCCCATCTTCAACCTGTCCGGTCTGCAGATCCATACCATTAACATCTTGAACCAGCTATAGACCACCTTGTCTGATGTATAGAATATTGGGAGAGAGGCACGAAGGACAACCTGGGTCAATGCCCGTATGTGTCCCACGCTCTCTCCCCCCGACTCTCTCCACTGGTCTGTACTGACCGGCCTGTGCATGTCAGCTCCACATCATGACACCTTGAAGCATCTGGGTCGCTATGTCACTTGTGCCGTGGTTTTTGTGGATTTCAATGGTCTTGGTCTTTTACTGCCAGCGTATCTCCACCCGTCTGGCAAACCTTCCTCATTTTGTCCGGGCTTAGGACCGGCACAAGGACGTTGCTGGTTCCCTGTGGCAGAGGATGGATGCAGTTAACGTCGTGCCCAGGACCATTTACTGGAGGAGCGCGTTTTTCGTTCACGCGCATTCATGGCATTGATAACCGTAGGGCGCGTCTGATTGAAGAGTGGCAGATGTTTGACCAGGCGATTTAAACCAGTTATTTTGAGCATCGAGGTAATAAAATTATGACGTTGAGGCCGATTTGAAAGTATAATAGTTGTTTTAAATATTCTCTGTTCAAGAAGATTGTTTCCTCGGTTATTTTGTGCACGATTCAGAAGCAATTTTTTTATGTTGCTGCCTTATTTTTTTCTGTTAACGATTATTTCGGGATAACGTGCACTTGTGATTATTCGTTGCTTTTCCTATCTGTCTTTTACAGATAAATTTCTTTCATCGTGCAATTACTTTTGCACAATACCCTTCTGCGTCGTGCAGTGCAAGCGACAACAAGCTGTCGTACTTGTAAAATAATATACTGAATGAGACGGCGATTTCATAACTGGTCAAAATTATGGCGTTATAACAGACTTTGTTAAAGGTGTCTAAATGCACTCTTAGATAACGTACCGTGCTGCATTCTTTTCACGACAGCTCATTGCCTATAATTGAGTAACTCCGCCACTGGCTGCACTCTGCCAGCGCCAGTCCCAAGTCTGGATAACGGAGGAGGGCTTGCTAATGATCTTTGCTGCCACACAGTGAAGTTAAACTGCAACTGCACACACACTTCCATAGGGCGAATGATCCTTAATGTACTTTTCTATTGCTTAGCGACATCTTGCTGTTGTTAGTGCAGTAACTGCGGCTAACTTCGACTCTTCTTAATCCCAGGACAACAAAGGATTGGGCGGTTACCCCCCACCCCAACTACTCAAAGCAAACTTTTTTCGTAATTGTGACATTGTAGGTAGCTTATCTAAAATTGTTATTTATTGGCCAAGACATTGGCAATAAACCGTTAAGGATCACTTTTTTGGAACACACTGTTCATGCCTTTCGATTTTAATACTAGAAAAAACAAACTTTTTCTGGCTTGTATTGTTGCACATTATGCTTCATTATACTACATAATTTTTATAAACAATTCTTGTATAAATAGATCATTTTCAAAGCTCACAGCATCTTATATTTGTTGATGCAGTATGTGGAAGGTGTGTGGGAATTATTAGCATGGCTCATAATATTATGTTGAAAATTCCTTGATTTTGAGGTGCATCCACGTATTTAAAAGAACTGAATATTCAAGTGTGTTCAGATATAAACAAAAGACAATTATACATGCATCTCAAATCAATACAAAATCGGGGCGGTGGTAACAATGACATGTTGATAACTGCTGTTTAATTAACGATGACGTGTCGACTAATCTTCTGCATAAACCTAATGCCTTGCCCATGTAGGAATACATCTGTGCAGTTTCGCCTTAGCAGAAAACATGTGAGCGACTGGCCAATTATTGTTTGGTTTACTGCTGTTTAAGTAACGATATTGTGTGTCAAATGCTTCTGGTAAATCAAGAAGCTTTGCTCTTGTCCATCTTCTTTACCTGAATTCATCTTCCGTAGGAACTGCAGCTTCAGCATCGCTGCCTTCTTCTTTGGTCTGTTTTGAAAACACTTTAAGACTGTCTTATTTGAAGAATCTATGAGTGGCGCTACGTAAATGCTCAATTACCATCATGGGCGCCCGCAGCATTTTTTTCCGGAGGGGCAGAACTCGATGGTCACGGTTAAAGTTTTTGTAGCAATAGGTTGAAAATGGAAAGCAGGAAATTAAGAACATATTATTGGTATTTTTATAGAGGTTTTATAATGCAAATTTCTCAGTTTCAATTTTTTTAATTTTTATTATGAATATATAGGGTGTCTCGATAGGTCGTGAACGATTTTGAATGCAGAAAAATATATGTTATACACAACATAATGTGGAAAGTTTTATACTGGCGGATAGGTTGTTCAAATGAAAATGTTAGGCAAAAAATTAGATCACTAGCTCAATTATTCAAATTTTAGCGCCAATATCCGTGACGTCATCAAATTCGTGCCAAGTAAACGTCCAGTTAGGCCGAAAACCATATTGTACGACCATCATTGTTAATCCACACATAATTAATTAATACAAATGATCATTTAGTATTTAATAATGTTTCCTTTACTCTGGTGTATTGTATGTATGTATGTATCCGGCGAATTAGGCGGCCAGTCTACTGGAGAAAAAGTCGAACCCGCATTCCAGCGAACTGGCACTGCAGTCTTTGCTCAGTTAACAGTCACAAAAATGTTTCATAATAACGGCAAAGGATTATTTTTACAAGACGGTGCAGGTGCACACACACACCTCATTCTCCAGTAGACTGGCCGCCTAATTCGCTGGATACATACATACAATACACCTATAGAAAATGTTTGGAGTATTATGGCGACGACTGTTTACGTCGATCCCGAATCCCAGACATTGAACACCTTAAAACGTCGGCTTCGTAAGGCATGGACATCGATACCTCTGACAACTCTGAAAAATCTAATTGGCTCGATGCCTAATCGACTTGAGGCTTTAACATTCTGAGAAATAGCACAAAGCGCTTAAATTAATATTTCTTCATAAATCCATTTTGTCCCTATATAATTTCAGTGACACATGAAATTAAGGAGTGAGGTTGCTGGCTACCTGCCCTCATATGCGAGGTAAAGTGAATACAGTCTCTTACGCTTCATATCCGTTGCACCTTAAGGACAAACTTAATGGAGTGCTTCTTTTTATTACAGCTGAGCACAGAGTGTTTGCTCGAATTATTGCATATTGGTTGATTAATTGATGTTTAACGATGATGTATTATTTTAAAAGATGACTAATTAGGTAATCGCTCGTGTTTGTATAATACTTTTGCGATGGCGATTTGCGAGAGTTCGGATAGTTGCGCTGTCAATCACTGCAAGTTTTTGTTTTGTTTCTGACGATATAATTCGTCTCCATCAATCTTTTGTCTATTATAATTTATGTACACTGTGGTTCAATAAAAACGTAAACCACATTGTTTTCGTATATCTCTAATGCCTGCTGACTGATCATAATAAAATGCTCCCAATATTTAGAGAATTGGACCAGCAATATGATTGTAGCATATCACGCTATAAATTTAACGGATAGAAAAGGTATGAATCTTTCAACTTCATCTGCCGAATTCAATGTACCTTGCAGAAACATCCAACACCCGCCTGCAGTCTATGCAACTTATATAGTACCGGTATTATGATATTCCGTAGCGACGTGTTTAATTCACATTTGTATGTTAGGAACAGTTTCCACCGTCCAACGACAACGTGCGGTAACTGTATACTAATAATAGTTCACAATCATCACCTGACCTTATTTAGACATTAAATTTTTTATCAAGCCTCGCAATTGTTCATTCTAAATGGCCAACTGCATTTAAGACTGCCATGGTAATTGAAGCCTACATCATTGATTACCTTATCCAACTATGCAAAGCAAAGCGAAAGTGTTGTAATCTATTATATATTAAGTTAGCAAGTTTTTGCTTGAAACGCAACACTGTGCAATGTGCATGGCAGGTTTAGTACATTGAAACAACTGAAAAAAATCTTTTTACAAGCAAGTAACCGTTTGTATATAGCGGAATCAGTTGGCAGACCAAGGGCTATTTGCTTATATAAATTAAACAAGGACAGTTCTGATTAGATAAATAAGCTAATCATTTGTCATTACAATTATTTTACTCCTTAAAATGAACCTATTTTGCAACGATAGTCTTTTACATGTTTAAATCAACCTGGGCATTCACATTTTTCAGTTATTAATTGTAATGCAGGCAAGCCTTCGAACATTTTTTTCTCTGCTAAAAAGGTCACATTGATGAGACCAATGGATTCAACACAGGCGGTATATCAAATCAAGCCCGCAACATTGAAAGATGGGTAATTAGTTTAATATTATTTTGTTTGTGCCGCTTGTATCAAGCGGAATCATTTTGTCGCCCTATGACAATACGCAGGTTCAGATTAATCGAAGCTCTGATTGCAGAAGTACAACCGACAACATTGACATTACATTGTGTTGACTTTTATAGGAGCCGAGATATTTTATTCAAGGTGTGTAATTGTGTGCAGCTTCAATTACTTATTTCTAACTACACAATTTTATCAGTCTTGACTATAATATTATGATCTTCCAGCACAATCTATAAGTAGTCACAGGCAACGAGTTTTCAGGTTAGTTACTTCTTTCTTTATACGCAAAATGATATATTAGTTTCCGCCTCAAAAACTCCACATCATCAATGTTCAACAGGGGGCCCGATAGAGTGCGAGAGGTAGTGAGTCCGAGCCCCCGTTGGGCGGATTTGCTTTGTAGGCTGCTATTAGCGCCATGTATTGCAGGCGGTGTGCTCAGTTAGTATAGTTAAGATTTGTGTATTCTGCGATCTCCGTTCTTGTGAATTGTCTAAACTGCATAATTGTAAATTGTAACCGGTTGCAATCAACCGGATTGTTAATAAAGAGAATAAAGAGAATATTATTAACATGTTGTTCAGTTCAGATGTGGCCGCATGACATCAGGACATCTGAAATCTAATCGCAGTTGATTTCGATCTGATCTCGTCGCCGTTGGCAAGAGTCACGATTGCAACGTCTGTCAATAGCTTACGGATAACCTGTGGTATGAAAGGCCGTTGATGCCATTTAGTCTACGCAGTAGCCCGACAACGGCGAAAAGTGTGTTTGACTACCATTCGAGAGGTCAGGGGTTCAAATACAATAAATGGGCAGAAATTTAGTTAATTCAACTCAGCTATGATGAAGACATTGACCTACACTGTCGTGTGAAGCTAGTGATAGGACTGTCACCTTTCCCCCAAATGCCGAGGGTAAGAGAATGAAGCATCCCTACGCTTCATCAAGGATACCCACAGGGCCGGATTAAGAGACTGCTAAACAACTTACAACGTTTCATCCGATTTCACATTGGTTGGTTAACTGCTGTATAACGATTATGTATAAATAAGAAAGTTAGTCGCGCTTATAGTAGTAAGAAGTAAGCTTATTTAACTGATGATGTTTTTCGTTTGCGTCAATCTTCTGTCGATTGCAATAATTGAACCCGGACCAAGACCACCGATTAAATAAAACACTGTGCCTTTTATATAGCATTAGGATATAACGTAGCAAAGGTGTCTAATTTACGTTTTTTTATTTTCAGTTTCCACTGCTCAGCGATAACTTGCGGTCTCACTGAAGATTACATCACCTTTTTTTAGACATAAACAAGTCCCTCAATTGTTGATTTCACTTGTCTAACTACATTTTATGGCTGAAAGAGTCATTTAGGCAGACCTTTAGGGCATAAATCACCTAACTACGAGTCAGTGTTGTAACCAGTCTTATTAAGTTGGAAATTATTTTCTAGACGCACAACCTTTTTCATGGAAAATTAAATACATTCAAACAAACAATGCACACACATTGTGTATACGAGCGAGCAAGTAGCTAGTTGGTGGTGGTATTTGCAGTTAAGCGTCACTGTGTGGTATCAAAGACCATTAGCGACGCCCTCCTCCTTTGTCCAGGCTTGGGATTGGCACTGGCAGAGTGGATGTGACGGGTTACTATATATAGAGGAGAAAGTTAGCAGAATTGATTTCACGCAGAGCTCAAGTGGCAATATCTGTGGGGCAACTTGTGTCATCAGTCGTCGATCCTAACCAGCGGATTACGATTGACTTCGAGTTCTGTCTTCACTAGATGCAGGTTAAACTGCTCAAACGAATTTGCAATATCAATTAAACACCTTTATTAATGTTGCTCACTTTACTATAACAATTGCCTTAAATATGTAACGTTAGAAAGTACTGCAGCGGATTACGCTTCTGTTGACTGTCCGAGATCAGACGTTCGAGACAGGGATTGCTCCGGAGGTGGCAACCTTATCTACCATCAGGTAGCTTTTCCAGTTCCTCCTACCGCCTTCGAGGTACTGGCTGCCTCAGTGTCGTCGTTGCATGACCCTCTGTTCTCACAATCGTCGTCAGCAGCCTTATTGAGCTCACGACATTGCCTACGAACATTGCTCTACATAACACAGCTGGTTATTGCTGGTGACCTCAACCTCGAGAATCCGGAGCTACCTATAATAGATGTCGGTTGAGTTCGCGATCATTACTGGGCAGATTGGTCTGGTCAAACACGTGACAGACCCAACTCATCAAATTGAATGCTTGTTCGATGTGCGACCTATAACTGCCTAATGCTTATTCGATGTGCGACCTATAACTGCCCACTGCCTTCATAAAAATGATATCCTTCCATTTTTTCAATCGGGTTCCCGGAAATACCAATCCACTGATACCTTACTTCTTCGCAATCTTTCGAACCTTGGACAACTTTAAAATTATTGTTATTATGTTATTGTTATTGTTATTTTTATTGTTATTGTCATTGTTATTGAAAGGCTACCCAGTTTCCAAATCGGGCATAGTATTAGCGAAAGAGCCCACGAAGGCCTCTGTGGTAAAGAGCTGAATAAGAAGAAGGACGTCTCGTCTCCCTCAATATTTTTTTTGGGGGGGTGGCATCTTGTTGCCGCCTGCCTGCTCATGTGCCAAGGGTAAAAAGACGAGGTCGCTAACAAAGACTGACTTACTATTAGCTCTCCACCATTTCCTCCTCCGCCTCTTTTGCTTCGTCTTAATCATCATCATCATCATCATCATCATCGTCGTCGTCGTCGTCGTCATAATCATCATCATCATCAGCATCATCTTCATCGCCGTCGCCGTCTTCATCATCATTCTTCAGCATATTCTTGTAACCTTCATCCTCTTAATCTTTATCATCCTCATCGTCTTATTCTTCGTCGTCCTCTTCTTCATCATTATCCTCGTCATACTATTTATCATCATCATCATCATCATCATCATCGTCTTCGTCTTTTCCTTTTCTTTGTTCACTCTGGTTTGTGCAGGATTTATTCTGCGGTCTTTTAAATAATGTATGATGACGTCAAACGTTGGTCCTGGGCACGACGTTAAACTGCATCCATCCTCCGCCACAGGGAACCAACAACGTCCCTGCGCCGGTCCTAAGCCCGGACAAAGTGAGGAAGGTTTGCCAGATGGGTGGCGATACGCTGGCAGTAAAAGACCAAGACGATTGAAATCCGCAAAAACCACGGCACAAGTGGCATAGCGATCCAGATGCTTCAAGGTGTCATGATGTGGGGCAGACATGCACAGGCCGGTCAGGACAGACCGGTGGAGAGTTGGGGAGAGCGTGGGACACATACGGGCATTGACCCAAGCTGTCCTTCATGCCTCTCTCCCAATATTCTCTTCATTTAGACAAGGCGGTCTAACTGCTCCAAGATGTTAATGGTATGGAGCAGACCTGCTGACCGGACCTTTTGAAGCTGGGCAGCATGACGCGAGACAGACTCAGACAGAGAGTGGCGTCGGACTCTTACGGGCATTCAGCCCAATGATATTGATGATTGATGACGTCAAACACAACTTAGCCGCACGCTGTCAATGAAAGTTGGTGCTTGTAATTAAAAGCGTTAATCGAATACCTTTGTTTAGATATTTCATAGCTCTATAATAATTCTTGCCTGCCTGTTTTTTTATAATTTACTTCTTATATCCAAGTGCAGAAGATCGTTATCCCGTTCCAGAAATGAGCATTTACAGCTACTGAAGCCTCTTATTAGAGGTGTCTAATTCTGACTTATTTTTAGGTTTCAGATTTAATGACACCTTGCGATAACTCAGGACTTTATCGTCAGCAGAAATTATTGAAAGGAAATTATTGAATAACTCTCTAAGAGTTACTCTAGCATAGCACATCACCGCTTCAACGTCTTCTTATAGCCTTCATCCTCATAATTATTCTTTGTTATCTTCATCGTCATAATCTTCGTCATCTTCCTCTTCTTCGTCGTCCTCATCTTAATATTGTCATCATTTCCAGTGGCGGCCCCAGGAGGGGGCTGGAGGGGGCTAAGCCCCCCCTAAATGCGGCTCAGCCCCCCCAAAGCAAAATGCGGAAAATGTCTATAACGGCTTATTTCGTAATAAGAAATCTAGACAATGATCAATGGCATCGAAATCTACTTTGAGAATGAAGTTAGCGACTTCATTTCTTGGCCTCAGACTATGAAAACGGGTGACAAGTTTGCACCTTTACCTTTTGACCATACAACCGGACAGGGTTGTCGAAATTGTCGAAGAAACAACATGGCTCTTAGACACCTCGTTTCAGATTGAAACCATTTTATAAGTATGAGACGTATATAAAATCGAATTTGCCAAGTCCATCAACAAGTGGTGCAAAGCTGTATTTTCTCTTGATTTTTCGCATATTTCACAAATTTAATCATCGTCACAAAAGAATGTTTAGGATTTTCTCCCTCCTGCAATCAACTATATAATCATAGCGTAGATGCTTGCGCCAGTGGCGGTGTCAGAGGGCTAGAGGTTATAGCCTCTAAATGCGGCTCAGCCCCCCCCAAAAGCAAAAAGCAAAAAGCAGAAAATATCCACAACGGCTTATTTCGTAATAAGAAAGCTAGACAATGGTCAATGGCATCGAAATCAACTATATAATTTGTTATATATAATATACATATTCTATATATATATATATATATATTAAGTTTTATAGGTCATTTCATTCATTGTATTGCAAATGCTACACATTTAGTCAACCAGTTTTGTCGCATTTAGTAGCTGCCTACTGTAAACCGTTTCTTCTTTATTGAATGGAAGCTGTCAGCCCTACCAAAAGTGAGCTGGACTCTATAAAGTGCACTTACAGCTCTGCAATATGTAATATTTTTAAAGTCTTCCATAGTGGTGTTGCATCTGTACTGCACATCATGCATGAAAATAATATTACAGACGGCTGGTTATCCAGAAGATTGCGTTTTATCCAGACATGCCTTTGACACAACAATGTAGTTGTCAGATTTGCGTCATGTTTCTCTTACATACCTCAAAATGCGCGCGCTCTTGTTATTTTCGGTATAATAATTATTATATTCTTGTTGTGTATAATACCCCCGATGTCTGGGAATGTAGGTCTACGTTTGATATAATGGTCAGCTAAAAAGTCCTAGTGCTATTAGCATATACATGTAAAACATTTGTGTGCAGATAATTATAATTATAATTATAAAATAATTGTGTGCATATATCTAAGTATGCATATTTTTTTATTAAGGAAACATATTGTTTTCTGTAATAAGTAATATGCAGGCAGATAATTATTATAGTGTCATATGAATGCTGTTGGACACCTTCATTGTGATTTATTTTTATTTGTGATTATTTAAATTGAATGTTCAGGGTAACGGCCTCTGTTGTCATAGACCCGGGTCAAATCGGATCCATCCATTTTTGTGATGCCTTTTTTATTGTAAAATTTCTGAGCATTAATACTGTGTTGGACACCTTTTTTGTGATAAATTGGAACTCGAGTCCGTGTCCATGGCCGACTTTTTATACGATAAAACTGAATTGCACACCATTTTATTGTAAAATTTATGAATATTAATGCTGTGTTGGACACCTTTATTGTGATAACTAGGAACTCGAGTCCAAGTCCAGGGTCGACTTTTTATACGATAATACTGAATTGCACACCATTTTATTGTGGATTGTCTGAATATTAATACTGTGTTGGACACCTTTTATTGTGATAACTGGGATCTCGAGTCTGTGTCCATGGTTGCCATTTTATACGATAAAACTGAATTGCACACCATTTATTGTAAAATTTATGAATATTAATGCTGTGTTGGACACCTTTTTTGTGATAACTAGAAACTCGAGTCCAAGTCCATGGTCGAATTTTTATACGATAAATCTGAATTGCACACCATTTTATTGTGGATTGTCTGAATATTAATACTGTGTTGGACACCTTTTATTGTGACAACTTGGATCTCGAGTCTGTGTCCATGGTTGACTTTTTATACGATAGTACTGAATTGCACACCATTGTATTGTGGATTTTCTGAATATTAATAAGCTGTTGGACACCTTTATTGTGATTTTTTTGTATTTGTGATTATCTTAATTGAATGTCCAGGGTAACGGCCTCTGTTGTCATAGACCCTGGTCAAATCGGATCCATCCATTATTGTGATTACTTTTTTATTGTAAAATTTCTGAGTATTAATACTGTGTTGGACACCTTTTATTGTGACATCTTGGATCTCGAGTCTGTGTCCATGGTCGACTTTTCATACAATAATACTGAATTGCACACCATTTTATTATGAAATTTCTGAATATTAATACTGTGTTGGACACCTTTTATTGTGACAATTTGGATCCCGAGACTGTGTCCATGGTCGACTTTTTATACGATATTACTGAATTACACACCATTGTTTTGTGGAATTTCTGAATATTAATGCGGTGTTGGACACCTCTTATTGCGATAACTTGGAACTCTAGTCAACGTGGTTTTTGAGTGCTTGCATATCGGTATGTCAAAGACAATAGAGACTTTACATTACCTCACTGTCTGCACCTCATAGCTACTCGGGCTACTGTGCGCACACGATCTGTATATACTGTTTCGCCTTTCGGCTCAGATGACTGAAATTCGCGGTATGTGGAGTGGATCCGATTTGACCGGGGTCTATGACAACAGAGGTCGTTACCCTGGACAGAAATTTGCTCGGCATATTACAGCACTTAGGAGCTTTTTTCTTGCGCTGGCACGGCATAGACTTGACGCGGACGCGTTTGAGGACCTCCCATTCTCTTTTGCTTCCGTAGTTGGACACCTTTGTTTATGATAATTCGTAACTTAATCCAGGTTTGCGGCCGGATACACTAAAAATCAAAAACCTCAACAATTGCTGACTTCGTTTAAATAACTCACTCAATCTCCAAATACATCTTGCAATGGAATATTTATCTGGAGCGCGTTTGTGCCAGTGCACAATTTCTTGTAAAACCCTTCGCACGATTGCAATATGACCACCCTGGGAAGAAAATGTTCTAGGAGGCAGGAAGGCTTGGGGCTTCAGCCCCCCCCCCCAAACCTCAAATCCTGGCGCCGCCACTGATCATTTCCTTATTCTTTTTTCTTCTTTCTTCACCCTGATTTGTGTAGGATTTATTCTGCGGACAGTGAAATTTTTGTACTGCGTGATGACGTAAAATACAAAATAGTTGCACCATGTCACTGAAAGTTGTTTATTTTACTTGCAATTAAAAGCGTGAATTAAGCATCTTAGTTTACAAAAAAGAACTCTTTAATAAGCTTTGACTGCGCGTTGTTCTGCATTAAAGGGAGCCTATGTACCGTAGCTGACTCCAAACAGCTGTAAATAACCCATTTCTCATTATCACATTTGCATGATATAACGTAGAACAAGCAATTCTGTTGCCAGAATTAAACACCTTAAAAGTAAGCGTCACTGAGTTATAATAATCATCGGCCTCACATTATTTCTAGAATCCATTTAGTTCCATCGGGACTTCGATGTTTTTCGATACTGTATATTTATAAGCTTAAGCATGGACAAGTATGAACAATTATTGCGAGTGTAGGACTTGCTCAGGGTAACTACGCAGAGGCTTGAAGTGGATTCGAACCCCAAGCCTTTCGGCTCCAATGCACCGTACATACCACTGCACCACCCCGCCCCGCAATAGAATTTATAACTCATAGGCTGATTTAATCTTAAAAACCACAGAGTATCATTTTCGCAATGGCGATGCTTGCCTATGTTTTTTCTCGAATAAAACGCCACATGCTATGGCCTGCAGCTCATTCGAAGTTTCAATTACAAAAAAATGTAATAGCCATTTTTACGGGCCATACCGGTAGTACGTGACATACTACAAAGTGCTTTGAAGCGTTTCTGAAATAAAAAAATCTTCAGTAAATTAAATAGAAAAAAAACTATAGTTTACGTGACTGCGACCGATTTCGACCATGCGGTCACTTTCAATGTCTGAACCTTTATCTTGTCTCTATCTCAACCTCATTGAGACTCTTTGCAGCAATGCATATACTTATGCAAGACTCTTTGCCTATAATCCATGTCACATTGTGCGCTGTTTAATGTTTATTGTCGCCGATCAAGCAAACTCGCTAAACCTGGGATCCCGTTCGCATAGCCGTGGACTTCACAGTTTGAGCCAGGTCGGCTCATGGGGTTAAATGTTTTATTGCCATGGTGATGTTCACATAATCAGATACCCTGATATCTGGTTATTTAAGTTCCTCATTTTATTTTCATGACAATCTCTGCGACTCTTCCTCTCCCACGTTCACCATTCCAAAATGCAGCAGGCCTAACTAGAATAATTCAGTTGTCAGCTTGTGTATAATTTTTCTGCTCATTTGGTTTGAAAGTATTAAGCTAGAAAATGGCATTTACAGTGTCGTGCGTTGAAGAATATACTTGAATACTCACCGACTTACTAAATCGATTCCAAAATTGACGCTTGGTATAATAACGATGAACAAGCCAGCCGTCAATTACTCAGAGGCAGTCATGTGAAATCGTTAAACACTTGAAACGACCTTTCAGCGCTTGACATTGTGATCATCGCACAGTCAGATGACTTCAACTGCGTTTTGAAAATATCAAATTAAATAAGTAGCGTATACAAACACCTTTATTAAGAAATTTCGCTAGGCCATAATAAGCTTGGATAGAGAATAATGGCTAGAAAAAGTTACTGCTAACGTTATAATTTACATTGAAACAAGATTTACGACAACAACCTTACTACTCGTAAGATGTCGGCAGACGCTGAAAATCATTTATGTTGCGCTAGAACAATGCAGCTATCCGATCGTTAATTGTGCCAGTCCCAAAAGTATATTAAATGCGAGGCGACTCTAAACCGTCATATTTTTTATATACTTTACCATTAAATAAACAGAAAATAGCAATCCACTTTCTCAGCCTCGGTATACGAGGCCTGATAGTCAGTCCTCTCCCTCACCGTATCTTCCACTCAACGACAATGTCATCAGTTTTATCTGTTTGAGACTTTTATCTCTTTCTGGATTTGAAAAGCAATGTCAACGTCAACACTAGATTTTATCAAGCAGAGCAACTTGAAAAACAAATTAAGCTGCTGGAAAATTGAGTAAGCAACTACGTAAGAAAATAATATTATAAGCTTAAACTTTATAAACCACTTATGCACCTTTATTATGAAATATACTTTAACTACAATATGGATCAGTAAGTCAGTCTTTGTGTCTCATCTTATCGCCGATACTGTACATGTAGATCAGTGTTCTCGTTGTAGCTGAGTTGTCTATGAGGCGAAGACGAATCAGAAAACCTTTAAGGAATTTTTAACAGGGATAAATTTACCCCCCACCTCTCGATTGGCAATCAAGTCCGCTAACCAGGTCCACTAAACTATCGAGATGCGTATCAAAAGTGCATAAACACGTAAGCTTAGTCCAAGTCGATTTTAACGGTATTCAATGCCATCAGATGTCGTCAAACTATTCAAAATTTGACGCAATTTAATTAAATAAAGTTTATGCCAGGCCGATGTGATTTCTGTTGAATGCTCTTTAATGAAGGTTTACGAATTATAGAAAGTGGCAGATAAGAAGAAAAATTTGCAGGAGATAATGCCCTGGCTTGATACCGTGGCTTCCTTCACAGTCCACATGGTCCCCATATATATACTCTTGTTTCTTACTCCGCCGCTTCAACGTCACTGGGCAGCTCATCTATGTCTAGTTCTATATGAGAGGTGGTTGGTTGATGCAATGGACATTACAACAACAAAATGTAAATGTAAATGTAATCGCATATTTATATAGCGGCTGTGTTATGGCTTCGACCCTGAGGGTGAGATCCTTCACCACCGCTACTCCACGTTTATATTGCGACCGAGCCACCCGCAGTAAAGATCCGAGAAATTAATCTCTGACCGACCGGGAATCGAACCCGGGCCGCCGGCGCGGCGAGCGGGCTACCAACCCACTCGACCACCGAGGATCTCTGTAGCTATGCAATAAAGAAAAGGCAATCGAAGAATATTAATCGCGGTGTGTGAATTATATACATGTAAATTATGGCGTCGATTGCTTCGTCTCTGTTAAATTACTGTCAGATGTCTTAATTATACAACCGTGGCCTTGTAGGCTTACGTTAGATACATCGTGGAATAAAACACCTTTAATAGGTGTCGCAGTTATTTTACAATAAGGATCAATAAGTCAAATCGGATCCATCAATCAACGATTAGTCAATCGGTAAATAGACAAATATTGTAATCGGTAAATTGTTTATTCAATACACAATTTGTTTTCCAAAATCATGCCATTATTTGTTATAAGTTGTTTTTCATGATGTCGTGCGGCACTAAACAACATAGGCCTAATGAACAATGATTATGTATAACTTTTGAGCATGAAACTAACAAATCATCATGTATTATGATGTAAATGCTGACGGAAAATCAGAAGGGACAAAATTAATAACCATTGCAATACTATTGTAATTGTAATTGTAATCGTACATTTATATAGCGCCACTTCAAGAGAACTCCTCAGAGGCGCTCCCGACCTGACACCTAACCACAATCAAAGAGAATGGTTTTCAAACGTTTGCGGAAAAGGGGCAAAGAAATACAAAGAAGTTCATTGCGGAGACTAATACTGTATCATAGATTAGACACTCTAGTAAGAATCACTTCGCCCCAGTATATGTCTATTGTTTTGTACCTTTAACCAATGATATTGCAAATAATTATGATCATAAACATTTCAATCTGTCTTTATTTGGGCATTGCTTCAGTGTGTTTTATCGAACAGTGTTTTCGTAAATGTGACAAGAAATCTGATTGCAGTCATTTTAACTAATCCTTGCAGTGCACATCTATAGCTGCCCCGAATCATCAGAGACAACACATCGGAGATCTCAATGTGGACATTTTAAAATTAGTGCACACTGTGTTTTGCACTGAGAATGCAAGTGAATGTTTTAAATGCTTCTTAATATTTTTTAGTTGATTAAGAGATTAAAAACGACCTTGATTTGCATAATCTATTCGTGTGTCAGTCCCAAGAGTGCCTTTTTAAGATACAGCATCCTTATACAACAATAATGCAGCCTGTAGCCTGGAGCGCCTCTGAGTGGCGAGCTTAATGTGGTGCTACAGAAAAAACTTAAATAAACGAATAAATGCTCGTGCATTACTATTATGCATTCTATTTCGTTTAACATCAACAATTTGCTCTTAAATTCTAAAAGCCATGTAAGGTCGATGAACTTATAACTCAATAATTCATGCTATTAAAGGTGTTCAATTCCAGCCTTTCATTGCACGCCTAGTTTTCTAATCTATCAATTTGTGGGGCAACATTGTATAGGGGGATGATCGGTGCTTTGGAACCGGAAGGTGGAGGGTTCGAATCCATCCTATGCGAGTCCTTCTCTCGCCATAATTTGCCCGTGCGCTTTGGGGTGAAACTCCGATTCAGTGTCCGCGCTGTAGTCTGGAGTGCCTCGGAGTAGTAATATTGAATGGGCACTATAACACTATAACAATAGCTCGTGCTTAGTTGTTTTTTGTGTTATGACATGCGGATCCGGTCGACGCATGCCGCAGGCTTGCAAAAATTTGCATCGCTCAGAGAATAGAGCGAGAAGGAACATGAGCCTAGAGTGAGTTTGTCGACATGCTCAGAGTCAGTTAGACGCACACAAATTATTGTAACACCCAGTGCTTTTTGATCGAGTTAGCTCTCTTCACACCTGTAATAGTCGACTTGGAGTTCCATGAGCGAATAAACAAAATGTAGATGATTACCTCAGAAAAACAGATAAACAGATAGGCAGAAAGAAAAGCGAAGGACTCTCACAAAGCTAGAATTGAACAATTGTGGCTTAAAATCTTTGGAAAACCCTTTTAATTTTTAACTTCCTGACCTCAATAATCTTTCTATTCTATTATCCGTTACTACAGCTCTCTACATTTTCAATTATCACAGACTGTGCTAATATTCTAAGAGTGTCCAATGGTGCTATGCCTGGTATGATTAAGTAAAGTTGAATTAACTGACTCAAGATGTATCTATTGACAATATATCCGCTGTTTTGAAATGCACTGCAGCATCAAAGTTATCTTTTCTGTAGACCGTGAAATGTCGTTAAATACCCATAATAAAAAAGGAACGTTAAGTTATAATTGGAATTAAGCACCTTTTTATTTTGATGTACTTGCGCTATAACTATGCATCAAGTGCATTTTTAACTGTTCAGGAACAATTTGCAATGAAATCAGTGTCGCTACGAAAATGAAAGCCAATCTAATGTAATTCGTCGTGTTGTAATTTCATGTGGCGTCGTCTTCAGTCAACCGCTAGGTGTCACTAAACAATTAATTCATGCGTTTAATCAATAGTGGAATTCAACACCTTTATTAGGTCACTCCATTATTCTACAATATGCGTCAATAGGCTTCGTATAAAAAACTGGTCATGTTCCTTGCTCTTAAATGCTGTAATATGCCGAGCAAATTTCTGTCCAGGGTAACGACCACTGTTGTCATAGACCCTGGTCAAATCGGATCCATACAACGGCAGATGCTACGATGACGCTGTGTTGGGACGATAGAACTTTACCAACGTTAAGCACAAACAGCCGGATTGGTCGCTACCAGTCATTACCATAACCCTCAAGCCATCAATTTAGCTGTTTCTCTATTTCTATAGCGCCCCTTCAAGCTCTCTCTACTCATAGGCGCTCCGGACTACTGCGCGGACACTGCATCGGAGTTTCACGCGGAAGCATCCCAGCAATTGTGAGTGAAGGGTTTGCTCAAGGTCCCTACAAGGTGGCTTGAGGTGGATTCGCACCTGCATCCCTCCGGCTGCAAGGCAACAAACATACCCACTGCACCGCCATGCATCAATGGGGAGATTGCATTGTCACCATACACCTCCTACGTTTTCCCGCATCACAAAGTCAGAGGACCAACAGTGGCCCACGACGACCACCCGACTCCACCCAACCCACACCCATCCGCAGAATCACGAGGTGGGGTTCGATGGGGGGTGAAAAGTCAAAATTTTCCTGAACGTTAACAGTCTCGCATTTACGAGAATCTGGCTTGAACACCCGAGGCAGGTGGAAGTTTCAAATCTGAACAATTTGAAAAGCTCCTCTTCAGCAGGATTTCCCCCGCACTGAGCAATTGTTCAGAGGAAACTCATCAAAGTATTGGTTCATCAAACAGAAAATCATTCGAACTTGACCTTCTTGGACCATTAATTTTATTAATGTGAAGGTTTTTTAGATGTTTTATCTACTTTTCTGGTTTATATAAAATTATATTTGACAGATCACTCGAAAAATTTGTTTCGCATAATACAGCTTCACGATTCGTTCAGTGGCTACTTTAGCGCATTTAGTTTCTCTATTAATATACATGTACGTCCTACTTATATTTCATTCTAGATTTCAGAATTTCCAGTGTCTCGGAAGATTGGACCCAGATTTCAAAGAGGTTGGCAGTAAGGAGAGATTACGGTGGGGAGTGGATTGGAGGCTGGAGGGAAGGGGGAAGAGAGAGAGAGAGAGGAGGTAAAGGATGGGAGTTTGGAAGGAAAATTTAATAGGGGTCGTTCCTTCCTTGCAGCATACTAAATATCACATATAATATACACTATATATATATATATATATATATATATTTATTTATAATTATCGATAAATGCTAACTTTCATAACTGAGTGAGTTTTCACTCCAAAACAACAAAACCAGGGTGAAGCCAGATGAAATCACTAATTGTAGATAAACTTATAAGTGTATCTCGTGAAACGAAATGGCTCATTTTGTTTAAACTTAGCTTCAGTGACAATCCCTAGCAATTGTAAAACTGGGTGGCGATAGCCGCTTAACCAGAGCCCGTCAATTAGACACCTTTAAAATGTTTTTCCATTGCATATATATTTGACGCGTTCAAAGAAAAATTAGTTCTGGCCTTCTACCAGTAGGATCGATAAATTCCATAAGCTACATGTACATGCAAACCACGTACACGTAATCATAGTACAATAATTTTATTATCAGCTTCATAAACCATGAGTTCATTGAAAGTAGGTGTCCGACGCCATTTTCACTAAGTTCTTCCACCGTTGTCTGTCCAGAGCGATGTTTTCAGCTCCTTGAGTTATATGTTCCACACCACTCAACTACATGTATATCGTTTAACCATTCTTTATGGAAACGTTCTCTCTTGCTTGCATCATCCATCCGTTCGAACTCTAATGTCTCGATCTTCCATCATTAATCATTCTGCATAAGTGACCGAAAAGTATGAGTTTCCTTTGAATTATATGATCTATATTATAAATTCTCATAACACTATTAGGTACTGGTGAATATATTTCATTCACACTTTGTTTCCGTAAGATGTCGTTAAGTTATGCATCCATCCACCGTTTAACTCCGCCAAAAACCATCAACCCTATCGCTGGTTGTTCAGTCCATAGCCTGACGAAAGGAGGAGGTCGACGTCAGACATCTATGCAATGAAACAGCTTCGTTAAACTCTCACATTGTAACCCACCGATCGAGCGATTTTTAGACACTTTTGAAACGTGGTGGCGTCGTTGCCTTGAAGCCGGAAGGTTCGAGGTTCGAATCCACCTCGCCGCGTAAGGACCTTGGGCAAGTCCTTCACTCACAATTGCTCAGCGCTTCGGCGTGAAACTCCGATGCAGTGTCCGCTCTGCATTCGGGAGCGCCTCTGAGTAGAGAGAGCTTGAGCTTAGAGAGAGCTTGAAGGGGCGCTATAACAAGTGCACATACAAACAAACAAACAAACGCAATAAAGCGATCATATATAAATGACACATGAGACATTTATTTTGACTTATAATTTCATTTCGATCATTTCATTTCGAGATTTATATTGCGCCTCTTCGAGAAAGCTATATACCCAGAGGCGGTCCCAACCCAACCACAACTAAAAAAGAGGAACTGAGCGACTTATAAAAAGCAGGTGAATTTAGCCTAGGTATAAGTCGCAAAGCTATTGGGTGTCCATTCCAGAAAACGGGACCCGCAATAGAAAAGGCTCGGCGCTGTCTGGTAGAAGTGCGAGCTCGAGGAACTAAAAGCTCCCCTCCCAAGTTGTCACAGAGCGAAGAGATCGACGAGCTGCATGGACGGAGACAGGTCGACAAAGGCTAGATAGGTATGATGGAGCACAATCAAGAAGGCATCGCCAAACAAGTGCAACTCAGCAACTCGGTAGGAGATGCGCCGTGAAACAGGGAGCCAGCGAAGAGTAGTATAACGGTGTATTTTGGCATAAAACGCCGCTAAAGCCGATTCAGGTTTTTTTAGCCGCGAACCTAATCTCATGATCATGTTTGCAGATGGTTACAAGGCCTCACAAGGATACAACTCTTTGATAACTCAGTTGTTTCGTTGGCAGAGACTGTTATAGACGTTGATGAAGATCAGGTTGATATGACAGATTAATATTCCACGAACTAATTTAGGATATCACCATGGCTATAAATACAAATGCGAGAGTGAGGATAGCGGGCTGGACAATGAACAATCTAAGATATGCGGACGACACAACGTTACTGGCAGGGAAACGGGAAGATCTAAAGGATATCATCAGAAAATTCAAAAGAGAAAGCGAGAAGGCTGGACTGTATTTCAACTTAAAGAAGACAAAAATCATGACCACGGAAAATTGGACGAGCTTCGAGGTAGATGGAGACAGTGGCGGCGCCAGGGGGGGGCTGGAGGGGGCTAAGCCCCCCCTAAATGCGGCTCAGCCCCCCCCAAAGCAAAATGCGGAAAATGTCTATAACGGCTTATTTCGTAATAAGAAATCTAGACAATGATCAATGGCATCGAAATCTACTTTGAGAATGAAGTTAGCGACTTCATTTCTTGGCCTCAGACTATGAAAACGGGTGACAAGTTTGCACCTTTACCTTTTGACCATACAACCGGACAGGGTTGTCGAAATTGTCGAAGAAACAACATGGCTCTTAGACACCTCGTTTCAGATTGAAACCATTTTATAAGTATGAGACGTATATAAAATCGAATTTGCCGAGTCCATCAACAAGTGGTGCAAAGCTGTATTTTCTCTTGATTTTTCGCATATTTCACAAATTTAATCATCGTCACAAAAGAATGTTTAGGATTTTCTCCCTCCTGCAATCAACTATATAATCATAGCGTAGATGCTTGCGCCAGTGGCGGTGTCAGAGGGCTAGAGGTTATAGCCTCTAAATGCGGCTCAGCCCCCCCCCCAAAAGCAAAAAGCAAAAAGCAGAAAATATCCACAACGGCTTATTTCGTAATAAGAAAGCTAGACAATGGTCAATGGCATCGAAATCAACTATATAATTTGTTATATATAATATACATATTCTATATATATATATATATATATATATTAAGTTTTATAGGTCATTTCATTCATTGTATTGCAAATGCTACACATTTAGTCAACCAGTTTTGTCGCATTTAGTAGCTGCCTACTGTAAACCGTTTCTTCTTTATTGAATGGAAGCTGTCAGCCCTACCAAAAGTGAGCTGGACTCTATAAAGTGCACTTACAGCTCTGCAATATGTAATATTTTTAAAGTCTTCCATAGTGGTGTTGCATCTGTACTGCACATCATGCATGAAAATAATATTACAGACGGCTGGTTATCCAGAAGATTGCGTTTTATCCAGACATGCCTTTGACACAACAATGTAGTTGTCAGATTTGCGTCATGTTTCTCTTACATACCTCAAAATGCGCGCGCTCTTGTTATTTTCGGTATAATAATTATTATATTCTTGTTGTGTATAATACCCCCGATGTCTGGGAATGTAGGTCTACGTTTGATATAATGGTCAGCTAAAAAGTCCTAGTGCTATTAGCATATACATGTAAAACATTTGTGTGCAGATAATTATAATTATAATTATAAAATAATTGTGTGCATATATCTAAGTATGCATATTTTTTTATTAAGGAAACATATTGTTTTCTGTAATAAGTAATATGCAGGCAGATAATTATTATAGTGTCATATGAATGCTGTTGGACACCTTCATTGTGATTTATTTTTATTTGTGATTATTTAAATTGAATGTTCAGGGTAACGGCCTCTGTTGTCATAGACCCGGGTCAAATCGGATCCATCCATTTTTGTGATGCCTTTTTTATTGTAAAATTTCTGAGCATTAATACTGTGTTGGACACCTTTTTTGTGATAAATTGGAACTCGAGTCCGTGTCCATGGCCGACTTTTTATACGATAAAACTGAATTGCACACCATTTTATTGTAAAATTTATGAATATTAATGCTGTGTTGGACACCTTTATTGTGATAACTAGGAACTCGAGTCCAAGTCCAGGGTCGACTTTTTATACGATAATACTGAATTGCACACCATTTTATTGTGGATTGTCTGAATATTAATACTGTGTTGGACACCTTTTATTGTGATAACTGGGATCTCGAGTCTGTGTCCATGGTTGCCATTTTATACGATAAAACTGGATTGCACACCATTTATTGTAAAATTTATGAATATTAATGCTGTGTTGGACACCTTTTTTGTGATAACTAGAAACTCGAGTCCAAGTCCATGGTCGAATTTTTATACGATAAATCTGAATTGCACACCATTTTATTGTGGATTGTCTGAATATTAATACTGTGTTGGACACCTTTTATTGTGACAACTTGGATCTCGAGTCTGTGTCCATGGTTGACTTTTTATACGATAGTACTGAATTGCACACCATTGTATTGTGGATTTTCTGAATATTAATAAGCTGTTGGACACCTTTATTGTGATTTTTTTGTATTTGTGATTATCTTAATTGAATGTCCAGGGTAACGGCCTCTGTTGTCATAGACCCTGGTCAAATCGGATCCATCCATTATTGTGATTACTTTTTTATTGTAAAATTTCTGAGTATTAATACTGTGTTGGACACCTTTTATTGTGACATCTTGGATCTCGAGTCTGTGTCCATGGTCGACTTTTCATACAATAATACTGAATTGCACACCATTTTATTATGAAATTTCTGAATATTAATACTGTGTTGGACACCTTTTATTGTGACAATTTGGATCCCGAGACTGTGTCCATGGTCGACTTTTTATACGATATTACTGAATTACACACCATTGTTTTGTGGAATTTCTGAATATTAATGCGGTGTTGGACACCTCTTATTGCGATAACTTGGAACTCTAGTCAACGTGGTTTTTGAGTGCTTGCATATCGGTATGTCAAAGACAATAGAGACTTTACATTACCTCACTGTCTGCACCTCATAGCTACTCGGGCTACTGTGCGCACACGATCTGTATATACTGTTTCGCCTTTCGGCTCAGATGACTGAAATTCGCGGTATGTGGAGTGGATCCGATTTGACCGGGGTCTATGACAACAGAGGTCGTTACCCTGGACAGAAATTTGCTCGGCATATTACAGCACTTAGGAGCTTTTTCTTGCGCTGGCACGGCATAGACTTGACGCGGACGCGTTTGAGGACCTCCCATTCTCTTTTGCTTCCGTAGTTGGACACCTTTGTTTATGATAATTCGTAACTTAATCCAGGTTTGCGGCCGGATACACTAAAAATCAAAAACCTCAACAATTGCTGACTTCGTTTAAATAACTCACTCAATCTCCAAATACATCTTGCAATGGAATATTTATCTGGAGCGCGTTTGTGCCAGTGCACAATTTCTTGTAAAACCCTTCGCACGATTGCAATATGACCACCCTGGGAAGAAAATGTTCTAGGAGGCAGGAAGGCTTGGGGCTTCAGCCCCCCCAAACCTCAAATCCTGGCGCCGCCACTGGATGGAGAGGAGATGGAGGTGGTGACAAGTTTCTGCTTCTTGGGAGCCATGATAGAAAATGATGGCGGATGTGACAGAGAGATACGACGGAGGATTACATTGGGAAAGTCGGCAGCAAAGGGACTAGAGAAAATATGGAAGGGTAAACACGTGAGCGTGATGACGAAGACAAGAATTGTAAAGACAATGATATTCCCAGCGGTGTTGTATGGATGTGAAACATGGACAAAAAGCAAAGGCCTTAGAAAGAAAAATTGATGTTTGTGAAATGTGGACATGGAGGAAGGTATTGAGAACCCCATGGACCGAGAAAAGAACAAATGAATCTATATTACTAGAGATAGGTCAGGCACGAGGGAATAATTATGTCATTAGGGCAGAGAGCGGCAAGGCAGAAGTTGACATTCTTCGGACATGTGATGCGAGCAAACGGTTTGGAAAAGGAGATGATGCTGGCCTGCGGAGAGGGAGGAAGAAGGAGAGGACGCCCAAGAAAGAGGTGCATGGAAGAAATACACGAGAGAACGAAGATGAACTTGGAAGAACTGAGAAACTCGACGGAAGATCGTAGCAAGTGGAGAAACCTGACCATGGCGGTCGTTAAGATTCAAAGAATCGACGGCACAAGGTGACAAGGTGAAAGAATGTTTGTGATTCTGAAGTTTGACAAATTCCTCATTATCCGTTTCTTTTCTCGTTTTACATGTGATTTTTTTCCCGTATAGGTCACGCTATTTTCGGTTAACGGCCGTCAACTTTTATAGAAAACTGAGTAAAGCTAGCAAAGGTGTTTAAATCCAGTTAAATACTTTGCAAATATTAGCCAGCAATTCAAGACATTTTATGATCGACGTTACTGTTGGCGTCGACCCACGTCTGACCTGATGATATATAATTCGACTAAATCACCATTACATTCCTATGCGTATCTCTATCGCGATTAATTTCGCTATGTTTCTCTGCCTCATATGGTTTGCCTCAGGGTTCAATGAATGAACGCGTCTCAGAAGTTCCACAGCATCATTCTTCATTCTGTTGCTTTACCAGGAAATGGCCGAAAGTCGTCAGGAAATATATTTTTTTAAGAATATTAGAAAATTGATTTTAAAAAATTCAAAAATTAGTCCATGTTAATTTTTGACGGGCGTTTGGTTAATAATTACTCTTTATAGTCCGCAAGCCTAATTTGAAAAAGCTTTATTATACCAAAAACAATTTTTTCGAGGGAAACGACCTCTGTTGTCATTAGCCCTTGTCAAAACTGGATACATCCATTCACAGCTTATTGGCGTACCTTTGCCAGAATACAACTCAGTAAATCAACCGCATTGCTATTGGAGATTATTTGCATAAATTTGGAAAGGTCGGGGGTTCGAATCCAAGACTGGGCAGATATTTGATTCAAATATTTCTGCTCCAACTTCATTCTCAAGTCAACTCAGCTATGCTGAGAACACTGACTTACACTGCTTGTGGAAAACGAATGAGAGGACTAGACAGTGATCACCACTTAGATGCCGAGACCAAGAGAACGATGTTTGTGACGCTTCATATCCATGACTACATGTGGCTCAATGAACTGCTCATCTTCTTACAACGGATGACACAGCGTTTGTGCCGATATATTGGTTGGTTAATTATAGCTGTCAAGCAATGATCTGCCATTAAGAAAATATTTCCCCAATTAAGGTCGCCCTCCTGCTTCGCATGCTCTTGCGACTGGCATTACTAGAGTTTGGACAGTTTCAGCTTTGAGCAGAAGTCGTTTTCTGACGACATCTTGCGACTAGACGGTGTTTGGGTCAAATGAAATGCGAGTTGAAGCCATATTATTGCTTTAAAAAACTATGTAGCGAACATGTGTCGTCTTTTAATATTATGGTGCTATGCTTTAAGTTAAGAAAGGTGTTTAATTTTTGGGTTTCTTACACAGTTCCCACTTTTCAGCGACAACTTGCGGTCTAACTGCAGTTAATGTCACCTTTCGTTATAATAATCAGTTCTACGTTTCTCTTATAAAATCCCGCGGAGCTGATTGAAGTTTTCAGCGACATCCTATGCTTGCAAAGTTCATTGATGTCGACTTATAGAGCATACATTGCCTAGCTGTATGACGCATCTGTGTTGTAACCTATTAAGTTATCAAGTATTTTCTTAGATGCAGAACACTGCACATATAACAAACCAAACACATTCAAGCATAATTTTAAAAAAGTATATATTTATATATACTGGTGTTCCAAAAACTAATACTCTGAGATTTCGTTATAATATTTTTGCCCGAAGTAAGAGTTTCAGCTTACAGCTTTGTCAATGGTTAATGTATCTAGCGAGACATTGTGGACAGGATACAGATAAGAAGAATGCGGTACTTCGGACATGTCACAAGAATGCAGAGCGGAAGATATTCAAAAGTGGCACGGCAGGGATATGTGCATGGGAGGAGGAGAAGAGGCAGGCCCTGGATGCGATGGATGGATATGGTGGAAGAGGACCGCCTCAGGATGGGATTAACCATGGACGAGGTGACGCGGAGAGCACAATACAGGGGCGACTGGAGGCTGTCCATAGAGGAGCGGCTGATGCGGGAGAAAGCCTCGCTGGGGCCATAAGTCAGTAAATCAATGAATGCTTATAGCTTTGACCAAAACTTACTCATTTAAACAGGTGACGCAGTTTTCATTGATCATGAAATCCCATACTGGTAAAATTTATTTAGTGGAACACACGGATACAAGAAATTTTCCATCCGGAGTATGACAACTCGGTCGTTCATTGCGGATTTTAACTTTGAAAACATGTTTATTGAGAGATTGTTTCTGGGCAAATCTTGACACCACATGCGTTAAAATTCATTATTTTTGATCACTAAATATTTGAATTAAACATTTATAATTGTAGAATCTGAAAATAGGCATATCATAAAAAAACACGCCATATATCGATAAGCTATTTCATATTTTGACCCATCTCGCCTATTTCAGCAAATAGTGCAGTATTTAGTACGCGACAAACGACGCATTTTGAGCCCCGGCGTCACAATTATGACCGTCCTCCTGCTTCTTGAAATCTTGTGACTGCCATCACTGGGGTTCGGATAGTTATAATGTCGAATTCTGCAGAAGTAGTTTACTGATTACAGTTTTCGTTTGCGTCAATCTCATGTCATATCTCCGTAATGAACTTCTTTGTCTTTCTTTGCCCCTTTTTCGCAAGCGTTTGAAAACCATTCTCTTTGATTGTGGCTTGGTGTCAGGTCGGAAGCGCCTCTGAGGAGCTCTCTTGAAGGGGTGCTATATAAATGTACGATTACAATTACAATAGAATGTCGTTAAACGCTTGAAATGAATACTTCCGGGGCTTGGTAATATGTCTAAAAACGTAAGGTCACGTGTTCTGCAGTTTAACCGCAAGTTGTCGCTGAACGGCGTAATGTGTCCTTAATTAAACACCTTTATAAAGCAAAATAATAATCTTACATAAAACTAACAGACAGCACTTAGTCGCTGAACGGCGGAATGTGTCCTTAAAATAAAAGGCGTGAATTAAACATCTTTGTAAAGCAACATCATAATCTTACATAAAACAAATAGACAATAGAGTCGCAAGGAGCTCAATTAATCCGTTGGTCTTCAATTGGCATTGCAAATTTGCAATTGACATGAGATTGACGCAAACGAAAACTGTAATCAGTAAACTACTTCTGCAGAATTCGACATTATAACTATCCGAACTCTAGTGAAAGGCAGTCTTAAAAGCAGCTATTTAACGACGTTGTGCAAAAAACAGAAATGTACTATCACCTATTCAAGTATTCATATGGCACCTCTTCAATGAAATCACTCTGAGGTGACCCCGACTAAAAAAATAACAGTTTTCAAGTAGGTCTACTTACATAATGTGTCAGAGTGCGACCATGGGAACGGGTGATATGAGTGACACTCGCCCTCATAAAATCTCGTTACAGGAACTACCAGAGTTTGAGTAATGATATATCTTTGATCGCAGCAATAACCATTACCATCTTTCAAA
The DNA here is from genome assembly GCA_949752735.1 of Lumbricus terrestris. Lineage (NCBI taxonomy): Eukaryota > Metazoa > Annelida > Clitellata > Crassiclitellata > Lumbricidae > Lumbricus > Lumbricus terrestris. The sequence continues at coordinate 2,593,308 of OX457040.1, read as the reverse complement.
ACATGTTGCGGACAACTGTTAGTACACATCTGATGTCAAAGTTACACGCCCTTCGACAACCGGTTTTCATTCAGGAAAGTAGATGCAGTATGTGCTTAATATAGCGTGCTAAATCTCGTTTAGAAAGGTGTTCAATTCACGTCTTGAATATCAGACACAGTTCTCACTTTACAGCGACATCTTGCGGAATGCAGATCACGTCGCCACTGGCTACAATAATTACTTAAACCGATAATCAAGCGCCACAAAATTTATTCCAGTGTTTAATGAAATCCTAGACTGATAGAATATTATATTATGAATTTAAATGATCTATCTTATAGAGAGGTTGTGCGTCATTGATATCCATACAAAGGTCATTACAGATTCATTCGCTCTGCCAGGCAAGGTTACCTGGTTGTTCCTACGTCTCGAATGTCCACAGTGCGACATAAAATAATTGCAGCGGTCGGTCAATCGTTCTCGAATAAGTTGCATAGAAGTTTCGGTCATGAAGTTCTTGGTCGTTGCTTGCCCCCTATCCGCAAGCAATTAAAACCATTGTCTTTTATCGTGGTTTGCTGCTCTCAGGTCGACTGCGACGCAAAGTAATTTCTCCGGTTGTGGCGCTATTAAAAAATAAACGACTACGACTTCATTGATACTACAACATCTACAACTACTTACGCTTCTGCTAACATCATTTTCGTATTAAAAATTGCCATAGAACTAAAAACGTCCATGCAAACACCCGAGGCGAACTGGTGTGGTATTTATTAACATTTAATATTTCTTAAAGGCGGTGTTCAAATCCAGCGCTTTATTTTGCGATTATTGAGAAGATCGAAAAACGAGCAGAAAATGGAGCAATCTGGCTGTCCAAAGTTACAAGTGAAAGCCACATCAAGATAATCATTATTACTACGTATAGTGGGAGGGAAGTAATTCCACATAGATGAACTTACAATGGTAAAGACTCGGTGTTGGGCCATGGTAGTCCTTGTCCAGGTGTCCTCTATAACTAAGACATTATTCATTCATTCATTTGAATAATTTATATAGCGCCCTTTCAAGAAATCCACTCATAGGCGCTCCAGGCCCAACCACGGTGAAAAACAAGATTTAATTAAGAAGCATGTAAAACATTGAAAGGAAGCCAGAGAAAGAACATCAGACATGTAGGTAGAAATGTGGGCGTAGCGATGTTTATATGCTATGTATGAAGGCAATGCGCTCACTTTAAATCATTAAGGAGCTGTGCATGATAATTGCTGAAAAACGTCACGTTAAAAAATAAGTATATTAATTAAACAGAAAAATAAATAAGATGCCGCTAATATCTTGATCCATTGATAGTTTAACACCTCCGCAAGTCCTCCACCTCCCTGAAGAAGTGCCAGTCTGTAGACTGAAGAAAGGAGGAGGTCGACGTCAGCCATCTGTACTATTATTCTTCACGGGGACTACTCAGAAGCGCTCCCGACTCAAGCATGGCAAAAAAGGACAATTTTGAGCTTAGTTTTAAAAATGGTTCAGTAATAACACCAGGAAGTAAACGTAAGTCCTGCTGGAGCCCATTCCAGACAACTGGGTCGATGACAGAAAAGACTCTATTCTGCAGGTATGTTATATATGAAAGTGACGCGATCACCGTAAATCATTGAAGAGCTATGCGTGATAAATGCTGCAACACGGCATGCAAATCACATTAAGTCAGTCATCTGTACTATAAAACAGCGTTGTTAAACTCACTCGTAGCATTGCATCGATAGATGTGTTAAACCGATCTCTTTAGACACCTTTGAAATGCTGTAAAGCGATGTTATATAGATTGCACGGGAAACTGTTTTCAGTGTTCCAGTTGTTGACCAATGTAAATTAATAATATGCTGCCGTGTTAAACATAAAGACAACAACCCAATATTTTCATTTTTGAGTTAGCGCTTGTTTTCACATCCTGACAACATAGTCTATCAATATAAAGAAGCAAGGAAACTGTATATGTCCGGGAACATGCGAAAAATAGCAACGAAATTCACAGTATCTCAACTTAAGTATCATCGTGCTAGGCAAAAAACGCAGTAACCGCAGTTTCTGTCTTCTTGCTTAGTATACAATGTATATAAAAATTATACGTTGAATGCCAAGCAAGAAGACAGTGACTCGGTAATTAATGATGTACCGATTGACAGAGCAAGTTGTCAATATCTCGGCTTTCAGTTCACTTGAAATCGTCATCTTGGTGTCAAAACATGCACAGTTCAGGTCAAGGGCTCCAATAGAGCCATGATGAAGTTCCCAATGGCCTCATTGGTGGCCATTTTCCAAAATGGTCGACCCAAAAAGAGGGATTTATCACCTTTGTTTAGGTATGCCATAGCTCTAAAATAGTTTTAGACTGCACATTGTTCGGCGATAAATGCATTATTCTAAGGCATTATGATTTACCGTCGCGCTCTTAGTCGATCATTATCACGTTTAAGAAATTTAGTTATTTATAGCTGATTGTGTATCCTATTAGAGGTGTCTAATTCTGGCCTATCTTTAGGTTTCTGCTTAGTATACAATGTATATAAAAATTATACGTTATACAACTTGCGATAATTCAGGACTCTGTCGTCAGCAGAAATATTTGAATAGTTCTCAGAGTTGGTCTAGCATAAGGGACGCTACCAGGACATTTTCCAGGGGGGCAAGGGCGGATACAGAAATTTTTGAAGGGTGGTCCAAAATTGTCTTGGAACTGGAAAATTGTTAGTCTTGGTCGCCAAAAATCTGATGAAAATTTTTTTGGGGCGAATTCCCAAGACAAAGATACCATTTTATCTGCCAACATAGTTGATGACCTTTTTTAGTCTCAAGCACCTCGTCTACAGAACTCCACCGTTGACGAACTTCTCGGAAACCCTTCCGATCGCTGCCATTTTAGTTTTCTTGCAGTGTCACATTTGCAAAGTCGATTCCATTGCTAAGTTGGAGTCCGAATTCATGTTTCCATTGCATACATCACTTCACTTATAGCAGTTTCAACATTCTAGCCGCCATTTTCCCGCCATTTTGGCTTTCGTCCAGTGCTACATATGTGTCTGTGATTCCATTGCATACCCAGAACTCTTGCATCTTAATTTAAATTACGAAATCGTGTTCATATCACACACAATACCCGACTTACAGCCTTTTAGGCAATAGGCCGCCATTTTGGCCGCCATCTTGTTTTCCCATGCAACCCCTAAAAAAACAAGCTTGCAAACCACGATTTTCGTTCTCAGAAGGGTCAAATTAGTCTAGAAAAGCATGTTGCCAAATTGCTACATGATCTGCTTCTAACAGCATCATTTCCAGATTCCAATCCTGGTCCAATTGGCGGCCATCTTTTCCCCCGCCAAAATTAGCCCACTTGCCGTGGTCCGATTTCTTGCAACTTTTAGTATGTTAAACACCAGACCCAATATACCAGAAAATCATCATAAAACGCCTTCTTGCAATTTTGCGGATCGTTTCGTAGATTGACCCGACTATACTACCTCTTGAAGCAATTATAGGCCACCATTTTGGCCGCCATCTTGTATTACCATGCAACCGCTAAAAATCAAGTTTGCTAACTACGATTTTCGTTCTCAGGAGGGTCAAATTAGTCTAGAAGGGCATGTTTGCAAATTGTTACATGATTTGTTTCTGACAGTATCATTTCCAGATTCCATGCCTGGTCCAATTGGCGGCCATTTTTTTTCCGCCAAAATTAGACCACTTGCCATGGTCCGATTACTTGCAACTTTTAGTATGTTCATCACCAGACCTAAGACACCAGAAAATCGTCATAAAACGCTTTCTTGAAATTTTTGGGGGTTCACCAAAGTTTTTTTCGTAGATTGACCCGACTATCATCCCAAAGACCTCTGAGATAAATAATTCACAAACATGTTGTGGAATTTATAGGTGTTTGAGACTACTTATTAGAGGTGCTTAATTTTATTCTTGTCAAGATTCCTTAATAACTTTCTGTCTTTCAAAAGTAGTTTTCCTTGTTTGTATGTTTGTTTGTATGTGCGCTTGTCATAGCGACCCTTCAAGCACTCTACTCATAGGCGCATCCAACTGCAGAGTGGACACAGCATCGGAGTTTCACGCCGAAGCGCTGAGCAATTGCGAGTGAAGGACTTCCCCAAGGTACCTACGCGGCAACTTGAGGTGGATTCGAACCTCGAACCTTCCGGCCTCAAGGCAACGACGCCACCACTGCACCACCTCGCATCAACATTTTTTCTTTGTTCGGTCAATTCAATTTCGTTTGCAATTCGTTTCAGGACCCATTTTAGATTATCAGCAATAAATTATAGTTATAAAATTATATAGCGTCTTATTAAAGGTGTCAAATTCTACTTTTAGTATAACGTTAAACGGGCATCTCACAGTCGACATTACCGATTATGTTTATTTCCAAACAGTGAATAATTCGCTGTTGCTTAGCGGCATCTTGCGGTTCTTAATGCAATAATACCGTACATAACACTGATTGAATCCATTGCAGCAACGTCTGCCAATGGCTAAACGACATCTTAACGACATCTTGCGGCATCTAAAGTGATTGAAGTCAATTAGAGGCAATTCAAATACAGTTTACATCGAAGCCCGACAGTAGCGAAATGTCTGCTTAACTGTCATTCGAGAGGTCATGGGTTCAAATCCAATGCTGGACAGATATTTGGTTCAAATATTAATTTTTCTGCTCCACAATCTGCATTCTTATGTCAACTCAATTATGATGAAGCACTTACTTACACTGTCAATGGGAGGCCAGCGAGAAGACTGGTCACGTGACCTCATTTGCCGGGGTTAAGAAAATTAAATCTATGATGCTTCATTTCCATGGTAACCTCATGGCAAGCTTATGGTGCTGCTTCACTTTTTACACCGGAGCAGAGAGTTTGAAAGAATTGTATATTGGCTGGTCATTTGTTGTTTAAGGTGATGTTTTATTTTTAAAGTTGACTAGTTAGAGTAGCCCTCCTGTTTTGTATTCTCTTGTGATTGGCACCGCGCGAGTTCGGATAGTTGCAGTGTCGAGCATAGCAGATTCAACTCTCTGCGATTGCGTCAATCTAATGTCGATCACAATAATAATATTATCAATTTATCGTTTTAAGTTGATCTAAGAACCTAGTACAGTCTGTGCATATTATGGCGCTTTAAGATATCTTAACAAAGGTGTTTCATTCACGCTTTTTATTCTAGCTAGAGCTATCACCCTTACGCAACAATTTGCGGTCTGGCTGTTGACTACGACGCTAGGTCACCTATCCGTGTTCTGTAACCTACATTTTTATCAAATCCCCAAGTGTACATTTTGCGTGTTTAACTACATATAATTTATTACGGTTGCCAGGGTCATTGAGACCGCCATTGGAACCGCATCACTTAACAATACAAAGCGTCAATTTTGAGACCTTTTAAGTTGGCAAGTATTTCCTTAGACACGGGTTTGGAAGTATTTCCCGAGAACTATTAATAGGTTAAGTAATAATATCAATGAGTTGCGGAGTGCTTTTGAACAACTTGAATGTGCGGGGGAAAGGAGTGCTTAGGAGACGTTGACTGCCAAGCCACGTAAACAATAAGACTCTCGAAGCTAAGAAAACGAGGGCGGTTAAACTTGATATTATAATGCATGACCGTATCTCAGAGCGGCGGCGGCATTTGCAGTTTAACGTCACGTGTGGTAACAAAGACCATTAGCGACGCCCTCCTCCTTTATCCAGGCTTGGGACTGGCACTGGCAGAATGCGACCAGTGGCGGAGTTGTATCTCAGAGCGAAACAGACAACGTCTCTTCATCATTGTTCCTATTGCAATTTTTACCTAAGATTACTCTCTACGAAACTCATATTTCATCCGTTAGGCGGCTACTTTACTCAACTTTGCGACTGTATAAAAGGTGTCTATAATTATGCTCTACTTCTATTATTTTCATTCTAGCTACAGGCGTCTTAATATTTTCGTAAAAGACTGAACCGAGATTTTAATAGCGTTAGAAGGAATGGGAGAGGATGAAGAGGATTAAAAAAGTTCGCGGGACAAAATGGGGAGGGAACGGGTGGGGAGGCACGGAAAATTTAATGTTTGGCAGTGGGAAGGAAAGGCTGATTTTAATAGGAGGTCAGTCATGCATTTCTTGTCTACATATCATACTCAGTGATTACATTTTATTATTATTATTATCATTATCAATTTATAATATTATAAATTCTTTATTGAATCACATTTTCTGCGCTCGGTTTACAAAGAATCCCCCATGCTCTATATGAAATTAAGCATTTGCTTTAAATGTTCTCGTCTCCAACGTTCTGCAAGAAGCAACCGCTAAAGACCATGGTATTAAAGCGCTGCATACAGACGAACATTCGCAGGAAGAGGTGAGTCACTTCTCTCGGTCTGTCTTTTGTCCTTTCTGTTGCCTGTCCGTGTGCCTGGTTGACTTGATTCATTCATTCATTCATTCATTCATTCGGACATTTATACAGCGCTTCTTCAAGAAAAACTACTCAGAGGCGCTCCCGACTCCAGCGCGCCCCAAAAGAATAGTTTTAAGTTTAGTAGGGAAGGATCCAGGTAGAGTCCCAAGGTGTAGGCGTAGCTCAAAAGGAAGACCATTCCAGACCACTGGTCCAACCACAGAAAAGGCTCGATTCTTCATGGTAGCAGTACGAGCAAAAGGAACTAAGAGGACTCTCTTATCAGCAGAGCGATGGGTAACACTTGCAAACTGTAACAGGCTTCAGCGCTTAAATCTTTCTGTGCGTGGAGTTGAATGCAGTCGATGATAGTGTTCCAAACCAACAATGGATCAATTAATTCTAACCTGAAGTGAAAGAAGAGAAGAGGAATTGCAGTCAACCTAAGCGTAACCACTGCACATTATCAGTATGGTTTTAAGATAGTCATTAAATTTGGTGGCATCCTCCTCTGTTCGAGCTTGTGACTGGCGCCGCCGGTGTTATCATAGTTTCCAGCTAAGCAGCAGTAGACTAAGTATACTATAGTTATTTTCACTGGTCTTTGACTCTATCTTGAGGCCACTCGATAGTTCAAGTTAGTGTCAACTCTGCGTTATCGTTTTGAATAATTAACCGTGCTTATCGACAACTATTATTTTATAACTGGAATACTTTAAAAAGGTGTGTAAATGTCTTCTCGAGATTTATAGCGACATCTTGCGGTCGTTGACGTCGACAGATTATTATACACAATTTTTTACGTAGTTTCTGGTGTTTAGCTACATCTCTGGGTTGCCATGCGACAGGCGTTTTGGTTAACCGTTAGATATTATTATTGGTTAACGACGATGCTGTGCATTATTGGGATTGTCTCCACAAGAGATTATTCATATCTTGATGATTGTAAATTATCTTAAGAATACCAGAAGATAATGATCGCTACTTAATATTTAGCGATACTGTGCTTTAGGACTGATAAAGATAACTAGCGTTGCCACCACTATCTCTAGGCCTTGATCTGGCAATGTCAATAATATTGTGGGTCGCGGTAGGGCAGTTCGTTGCCGTTACAGGTTCGAATCCACCTCAAGCCATCTTGACCAAATCATTCACTCACAATTTCTTGAGCGTTTCAGCGTGAAACTCCGATACATGTGTCTGCGCTGTATAAGGGAGCGCCTCTAAGTAGAGAAAAAAGGAAGGGGCGCTATATAAATGGATAAATAAATGAATAAATAAGCATAATATGCAGATTAGGCACGACAACATAATTATGCATGGATGGATCCAGAGTTAAACGACTGCTTGTGACATCAAAGGCCGATGCTGCCGACCAAAACTTGTTTGGCATATAATAGCAGCATTATGCAGAAGTTGCTGCAGTTTAACGTCACTGTGCGACAAAAGAGATCATTATCGGTGACCTCCTCCTTTATCCACGCATTGGACTGGCACTGGCAGAGTGCAACCAGTGGCGGAGTTCACCACAAAGCAGCATTGTAGTAATTTCATTTTAGACCATCTTTCGTTGTCCCTCTTTAACTGGGCGCTTTCTTCTGCACTCATTTACTCTTCATTGTTTGTCAAATGCTCCGTCTAGCTGATTTGATGCCTACTTCTCCGTAACCACGCTTCGAATGTCTCCAGTCTCAATATATACATGTATATCCTCATTGCAGATGGTCCATGTGTTTGACCCGAACAGCATTGCACTCCATAATATCGAGGTTGACGCTGTTCGAGTCAAACACACAACCGATATTATCAGTGTCTCTATTATCCGTCTCCTCAGATTCCTATTTATTTGATTTTTCGCAATTTCTCTGCTCACTGAGAATGCCTCCTTTCCATTGTGCTTTTCTTCTTTTGATTCTCCCTCTGAAATGTGTCATCTGTTGCTATCACTTCGTAGTTTGCAGAATTATAATTCTACTCTTCTACATCCTTTTCCCCAATAAGTATCCTGCAACTGACATTGATACTTGACTTCACATACAATGCTGGTTTATCGTAAGTTTGACTTATATAGCTGTATTAGGACTCGTACTAAGGGTGTTTTATTCTCGCCTCGTGAAAGTCTTGATTATATTTTCTACCATTTCTTCCTACAAAGCACAAATGGCAATTGCAGGCGCGATGATTATTGCGTAATGGTGTAATTTATTGTAGTTGTTTTATTGCGCTCTACATTTACAAACTGAACATAATATATAAAAGACACAGGAGGCATTCAATCTGACATTCAAGTTGTCCTTGTACACGCAAAGTTCGGGACCAACGACACAATACGTCGACGACAGTTTGAAAGCATATGATTATTCAAGATGAGTAATGTTCTCCGTTCCTGGAAATTATTCTATTGATTATAATTTATTTGCATCCACGAGATAACAAAGTCTTTATGTTGCATCGTACTGTTGATCTACCCAGCAATGAAGGCAAAACCAACAAATATTATAGCAATATAGAAACTCAATTAAAGGTGTCTGTTATCACGGTTGCTATTTCGTGGTTTTACATCTTTCTTCTTTATGACGACAGAACCGATGACTTCAAAGTTTAGGTAGTTTTGCACATAGCGAAAAATCACCAAAGCATTAGTCTATTGTTTAGCTACATAGCGTGGCTGTTAATAACTTGACGTCGACCTTTCTCTACCTAGAGGCCTAGTCTAGCAAAGCGCCATTGGTGGGATTTATTATTACTGCAATGGCTGCCAATGGTCTAACGAGATTTTTTCACCAGAGTCGGTTGAAGCAGATGAGGAGATTTTAGTAGACATACAGCTCACGTATAAGAAGAGAAGATTTTGACAACGAAACCATCGTTTGGTTGATTTATGTTTAATCAACGATATGACGTGTAAAATTTTATTGGCAAACGCGGAATCATTACTAATATCGGATCCTCAATGGCTGGATCCATCTTCCGTAGGAACTCCGGTTTCAACTTCTCAGCCTTCCTCTCGTCCACTTTACCGGATACGCCTGAAGACATTCTTACTTCTTAGTGACATCATGCATACATGTACATGCTTTTGTGTCGGAAGCGCTTCGGAATGACGTTTTATGTATGGGCGGAGTTTATCAGGGCTAGGGGACTAAGCCCCCTCCCCAGAAGACCCAGATTCAATTTTTACCGTGCAAATGGTATTTTTCACGGGCTTACCCCCCCCCCCCAGAAGGCTTTAGCCCCTCCAAGAACGGAAACCAAACTCCGACCATGGTTTTATGATTGTTCAGTCACTATAGCCAGAAATATGAATTGCAAGCGTTGCATCATCCTACTCCTGCATCACATTATTGCTAGTTGCTGATGGTGGATCCGATTTGACCAGGGTCTATGACAACAGAGGTCGTTACCCTGGACAGAAATTTGCTCGGCGTATTACAGCACTTGAGAGCTTGCGTTTTATGGGACAACATTTTGTGGAATTTATAGGTTTTTGAGTCTTCTTATTAGAGGTGCTTATTTTATCCTTGTTTGAACCCACATCGTTTTATGGGATGGATGGATCCGATTTGACCAGGGTCTATGACAATAGAGGCCGTTACCCTGGACAGAAATTTGCTCGGCGTATTACAGCACTCAAGAGCAAGGTACTGAACCAGTATAATAGTTGATGAAATTATGTGAATATGTATGATGGCGAAGAGTGCAGTAGTGGCAATTTAAACAGCGTTGATGGATGGATCAAGATTATTATGGTTGATGGCAAAGAGTCAGGTGAAAACAATAGCGTTAATGATGGATGGATCCGATTTGACAACAAAGGTCGTTACCCAGAAATTTGCTTAGCGTATTACAGCACTCAAGAGCAAGGTACTGAACCAGTTTTTTTCCCGTTAAATACCATGTTGAACCTTTTGAAGCTGTTAATATCTCTTATTAGAGGTGTTTAATTCTAGACTTATGGCATCTTCAGGCTTCAAAGGTTATTCAAGTTGAATTTAAAGAAATAATTTCTCATTCAGTCTGCACCGTATTACCATAGTTTAATGGTTAGCATGCTAGTATGAGATTCGAGAGATTCGAGGTTTCCTCTCTACCTTCACCCCTTATAAATAAGCTGCTAATATATTTGATCTGACCTACACTGTCGGCTGAAGAGGATTATAGAGCAGAATTATTATTATAATTATTATTATTATTATAATTATTCGATAAATTTGTAACGCGCGCAGAGGCACACCGAAATGTGAATCTGTGGCGCGGATAGTCAGCAGCCAGAGGAAGATGTAGTTAAAGATGTATGTGGTTGAAAGTCAAGGAAGGAATTAAATCTGAGCTATTGTGAATCATTGTTATTGAAACTGTTTTTTTCTGCCGAAGTCATTGGACTTTGTTGCCCTGAGATCAAATGAAAAATCAAATCAAATCAAATCAAATATTTTTTTGTTTTGCCACAAAAGTATACATGACAGGTTTGCACATCTTGTTCATTGGTTACAAAAAGGGGAGACCCCAAAAGGAGAAAATAATCCCGCTGTCTATGGACACCAACTAATATATCGAGTTGACGATGTGAGGTGGCCATGACGAAATCTTTGCAAAATAAACAGAAAACACCACAAACTAAATGGAAACAGAAAAGTTCAACGCTGCTGAGTTACAAGCAATCATGAAAAAAGATCAAAAAACTTAACTACCGAACAGAGACCTGATGCAGTACATATACATCAAACGAACAGTGCTTCACTCTTATTAGGTGCCTTCTACTAGAAAGGTGCTAAGTTTCTTCTTAAAAACCCAAATACTGGGACTCAATCGTGTTTCCCTTTAAACTCGACATATATCCATTCCTCCGCCAATCACCGTTGTTAAGAAACAGAGTAAACTTGCACGTTGTCAACCTACAAATGATTTGCTTATGCGTTCTTTTTAGACACCTTTCATAAGGTGTGAACCGATACTACATAGGCGTGAAGCGCGGACATTTTTATATTGAACTTTCACCAATATCCTCACTCTAGGAGTCTGTGCTATTAAACAGGTCTTGACTATGGGATTGCGAAAACCATGTTATGTGATGTATTAGAGTCAAGCCCAGTCAATACGTTATGTAGCGACATAGTACCGCTGCCACGCTCACTTTAGTCTGCACCCACATGCAACATCGCATCATACCTGTAAAGGGATATATAAAATGACCCTGTTTCGTTCACATTATTGTTTTTATTTAATGCGCATCCGTGTAATCCGGATTTGTCACATTTTAAAATAAACGATGATTATTACCAATAATCTCCAAGATTCAAGGTATCATAATTATTAGACCGTCGACGAAAATTGAAGCAGCCGTTATATAGAATAGGTTAATCGTTTTTTCCCTAGAAAAAAATATTCCTTTCCTCATTTTATGTATCGTCCAGGTGACAATGAGTTTGTATTTCTCTTATATTTCTACCTGCTTTCTATTATTCTGGCTAATGTACTGTATACCAGTTGCATAGTGTATGATATAATATTATTATGTGCTAATTCTTCACTTTCCTTCCGATGTCGCTAGCCTCGTTTCGCTATTCTTTCATCTTATTACTCTGTTGCAGGAGACTACATTAATACTGTCACTAATTACACGATCGACTTTTATTATATGGTGATTTATCATCTTATTAAAGGTGTCTAATTTCCTTCACACTTTGCATGCAGTGCTCTCTGTTTAATGCCATTTCACGTTACGGTACGCAAAGTTGACAACATCGACGCTAAAAATGTATTTCCACATAGCGAATGATGCACTTAACTATCGTTTAGCGACATCTTGTTTCTGTCAGTTCAACTGATTTCGACCGCACTTAGCCTAAGCGCCAGTTGCACAACAATGCAGAAGAATGCTGAACTAAAAAGAAGATCAGATTTAATTATTTATTACATAAGTTTTCCGACATCTTACAATTGCTGTTGCCGTTGACGACTTTAAAAAGAAGCGAATATAACCTGACGTACATTATAATTATAGCAGATCAACAGTTCAACAGTTCATCATCTTTACTGTTATAGTGTCCTATTTCAATTTATAGCATATTATTTAGAAGAAATGCATAGACATAAAAGATATACTGATAACCAGCTTTACATGTATTTTCAAGTGAACATTATTTCTCTTCTAATGACCATCAAGATTAACCTCGTCATCGACCTCTTCGCTTTTTCTTCTTCGGGGCTTGTACTAAGAGAATACTGACACAGGCTATTATAGTTACCATTTACCGCAGAGCCATTTCAGGATTACACTGGCATTTACAAGTGAGTTAGCAGTTTAAAATTGATGAGGAGACAGGGCTGGAACACAGTGCACGAACTTATGCATGTATATTTTATTAGCGAACGTTGTGGTTCTAATAATAAAGTTTTGTCCGTTAAATGCAAACCAGTTGTTGGTTGTTTATTTACTGTTTGACGACACTGTCTTACATCAGATATCTGTGGCGTTGCCCTCCGCGTTTCATAACTTTGGGGTATGGCATTTCCAGAGCATTGGCAGAATTTTATTCGATCAGCAGCTTTATTTGCTAAATGTTCAACAACTATTGAGCGAGTGATATTGTAATTTCACGAGCACTCCTATTAAAGGTGTTTAATTTCAATCTTATAACTCACGTCGGCTCCAGTGTTTAGCGACATCTAGTGGTCCGTGCCGCTCTGTAATCGTCAAACCCACATCGCGCTATCACGTAAAGAAAGGCTAATATTGATCCCGTCGTGGTATAGTATTCCAACTAATTCGTCTTCTTAAGCCGTTGATGACCTATTTACAGACTACAGAGTTATGCCTTTCATATATCTTATGAAATAGGGCCATGCATTGTTTCCGTCCATATCATCTAGTTCCAATATTTCATTTCCTTGTCTTTCAGATGATTTTTGATTTGAATTTACACGCACGCATATTAATTATATGCCAATGTTTACAATATAACCTACTCAGGTATGTTATAAATTATATTCTGTCCTTCTTGGCCGTGCTAGAGTCTCGGGTACCATCGAGTAGAACCTTCAATAGGTGCTAAATAACAATTTGAATTAATGAATGAACGGATGAATACAAATGGGCATATACCGGGTGGGCCATAGAAAGACCCCGAAGCTGTTTGTCAATTATCTTGGCCAAAATTAAGCATATCTAAATCAAAATGTTTAACAGGCTTAAAGACGATCCATATTTACCCATAGCAATCGTTTTTGCTGTTTCAAAAGTCGTTAACTGGCTCTATTGTCCGAATATTTCTCTGTGGCTCAATCACTTTCGTGACTAAAAGATCAATTTTTGTCTCAAAGGATCTTTCGGGCTCAAACTTTGCAGATGGCTTAGACGCGGAACTGTTGTTTGGAGTATTCAATTCGATGCACCCCAATAAACGACTATTAAAATATAATGAGCCGTTTTAGAAAGGTGTTTAAGTAATTTCAATATGCCTGGCCTGAAAAATCTGGCTTTACTTGACCATTGCAGAACAAATTGTTTATCCCACTTATTTCTGACCAGGACTTTATTGAAGGACTGGATAAAAGTCACCCTGCCAAATCATTCGTCACTCTTAGGTGGGGTCAGATATGATGACTCAAGTATGGCTTCGTTGTTTCAGGTATACATATAGATGAAATAGCACTTCACGTGAGACTAAGTTGCTGTCACAGAGAGGGACACTTCAAGTAAATGATTCCAAACTTTTTCAGAGTAGGATGGTCGAGATTATCCTCTCTGTGTCTGACGTTGCTTATTGGAAAATTGATAACTGAAAACCCACAACTTGATCATGTAAATCGCATATATGACATCCAACGACCTCGGTGAAATGCACCTGGTTACCTGAACTTTATTCCCTTGGTGGAATTCATCTTTGGAAAACGACTATTAGCTCTAATAGTTCTTGACTAAAGACTTCCAATACTGGAGTCCCTGCAGAATCATGCAGTGAAACACTTTTCCAGAGCAATTTCAGATACATGGTATCGATGGCAAGGCTCAAGAGGTCCTTTCTTAATTTTGCTTCCAGATTCATCCATATGCCGCCCTTGCAACTCGTTTTACTCCCAACTGTGTCAAAGCACATGGCCAGGATTTTGTCTTCCAATCTCCAGCTTCAGATCTCAGCTAACAGGAATCTGGCACGACAGTAGCTGTCACTGATTGCAGTAAGACGATGGCCAATAGTTTGGTAACATCCTTTTGAAATATACCATTATCGTCTTTGTAACATCTGGCATGATCTTGTCATTCAAGTGAAGAGTAAGGGGAAACTGTGGCTCAGAAGAATCTCTGCTGCCAGGGCTGCAAGATCATCTCTCCCAAATAGAAAAGTACAATTGGTACTCTCTTTTATAGGTTGCCATCCAGACTCTGATTCCTTGGTGTAGGCGTAAATTGAGTAGCACCTTGCATCAGTGGCGTAGCCAAGAATTTCTGATGGGGGGCATGAGGTTTTTATATGGCCTGGCCGGATGCCCTTTCTGACACCAAACCAACAGTGTTACAGTAAATAACAAAGGGATAAAGTAACAAAGAGAATAAAGTAAGAAAAACAATTGTTGCTATAAACAATTGTTTTGTTTTTCTTATTTAAGTGGATAAATAATTTTTTATTTCCTAAGCCAATGGGGGTTTTAACCCCCGAAACCCCCCATGGCTACGCCACTGCCTTGCATGGGAAGCTCTCCTTTGTGAAGACAGCTTCGCATATCCGAAGTAATATCAGTACTGCCTATCAACTAAATCTCAGCTTTTTGTCATAAATTTTGCATTGCGCCTGCTATATGATACAAGAATGAAAAGCGCCACTTCCCGCCATTTGCAACAAATGACCAGTGACAAAGACAACGTCATACCAGTTACGACATGATCATGAATGTTTATTTGTTGGGAACTAGTCACTGAGAAGGGTTCTATAGCATGCAGCTCGCATGTATTGAAATAATAGATTGTAATGATTGCAATGCAACCGAGTTCCTAACTTCAGTCCTCTTGAGCAAGTCCTAAATGTTCAGCTATCGAAATATAATTTCAGATATTCAGTTTACACATGATTTGGCACGATAATTTCACTTGGTCGTTAAAACATCTTTTATTTGAAAATTTCACATGTACCTTAAAAACACCCTAATATATATATATATATATATATATATATATCTACGCCCAGATAATGACGATACCTGAAAAGCGAGCGTGAAATCCTTTCGTGGGGATCGTTCTGTTTAGACACCTTTTAAACGGAGTAAACTATCTCATAAGAAAGCGACGTCACACTCGGAACTAAGTTATAATTAATTTTCTTAATAATTATAAAACATTTCAACGACCATTCATGTAATAATGACGACGTTACATATCGGGATAAAAAAAAATAATGGATAGTTTAACAGTAGCGTATGACAATAGAGGCAATTTTTACATTTCTTTTTACAATGATCGTTAGCAATATAAAATATCATTTGTCACATTTCATAATAAACAAATATGAGATCGTCGAACTGGGTCGAATCTCAATAGATAGTAATACATTGTCAAGGCCAACGCTTATTCTCACCGTGTAAAGCAAGTTAGGCCTAAGATTATTATTATAGTCTAGTGTTATACAAGAGAAGGTACGCCATCTTGTTAGACGCTTATGAAACGTGGTCGATAAACGCTAGATAAGAATAATAGACGTTGTCCAAAACTCCGCCACTGTTCGCACTCTGGCAGTGCAAGTCCTAAACCTGGGTCAAGGAGGAGGGCGACATTAATCATCTTTGTTATCACAGTGTCGTTAGACAAGTGAATCACAGAAATGGCATTGATGATTAGCTTGCGCAATGTTATCTGCAAGAGATATTTAAACGTGAAAAAAATAAGGATGCTCGTAATTGTAGAATTAATGTGGAACTTAATAAAGGTGTTTAATCCCACTACAAAAATCTCCAGTGTTTAGCGACATCTAGCGGTCGACAGAGACGACTACGTCGACGCCACATGAAATAATCCACACGACAAAATAATATTTCAATAACTTGTCAAATTCCTAGCGCCATCTTGTGGTTGTAATGGCCGATGACGTCGACATGACATAATAAAATCATGTTGAGCGTCATTTATAGAAATCATTACTGAACCAGTTTTCAATAGTTGAATGACATCTTATGGCATCAAAGGCCATCAAAGTCGAAAGGGAAGAAATTACTAAACAGTTTTGACACGCAGATCGATAATTCAGTGGTTACAGGATTTGATTGCCGATAAAAAGTTCGGGGATCCAACTTCTCTCCAAGGCGAAAATTTGGTTAAAGGTTTTCTGATCCGCCTTTGCCAAAAGACAGCTAAGCTACAACGAGTACAACGAACTACACTGTCGGTGATAGGATGAGACGGCTAGGGAGAAGACTGACCACTAGCACTCGTATGATGAGGCTAATCAAATATAGTGGTTATGTATTATACTAATGGCTGCTTCGATGCTTTCTTAAGGGACTGTTCTTCTTCATAGACTTCTTACACCGTATACCGCACAATATTTAAACGTGTGGAATTTTGTTTGGCTATTTAAGTTTAACGGCGATGTATCTAAACAAAGATGACTTGGCCTAATAGTAGTCACCCACCAAATCTCCCTTGAAACTAGCGCGTTGGTAGATTATGCAAATCTACGTTATACCGATTACACGGAGTTTTGATGGAATTAATAAAATTTCCGTTGTTTAGCTTTCATATCTTCAGATATCTCTTATTCAAGGTGTTTAAATGTGGCCTTTAATTGCTTAATTCTACTTTCAAAGTCTGATATGTCTGGTTTAATAATCTTACATAGGAAGCGAAAAGCGACGAGTTTCCGACTAGTTACCACAAGATTTCTTATGAACTGTTTATTGCAATGAAAACAATTAATTTCCATTTTGTGTATACATTAAATGCAAAATTATTCTTAGTAACCCACTAAAAAGATTCACGTCATCATTATTGTTCACAATGTTATTTAATCGGAAAGTGGACTTTCGACATCGTGAAAAAACTAACTTTTATGTAATGTAATGTAATGTAATTAGTAATTTCTATAGCGCCGTTCACAACCAAGGCCATTCAGTAGCGCTCCCAGTGCGATAACCCCTAGAGAAAAAATAGGTCTTAAAAAGAGAGAGAGAGAGATGTAGATAACGATCCTGAAAGTAGAGTCCCACGTTTTATAATGTCAGAAAATAGTTCGAAAAAGCCAGTGGCCGATTCAGAACGTTTCGAATGAGGGGGGGACAAAATTTTCGGTCTTGTTTGTGGAACAGAAGAAAAATTTTAGTCATCGACCAATTTTCCGGGATAAATATACCAATTCATCCGCCAAAAAAGTTGATGACCTTTTTTATACCAATTCATCCGCCAAAAAAGTTGATGACCTTTTTTTAGTCATCGACCAATTTTCCGGGATAAATATACCCATTCATCCGCCAAAAAGTTCATGACCTTTTTTATACCAATTCATCCGCCAAAAAAGTTGATGACCTTTTTCAGTCATCGACCAATTTTCCGAGAAAATATACCAATTCATCCGCCAAAAAAAGTTGATGACCTTTTTTTAGTCACTGACCAATTTTTTATATTGCGCCACTTCAAGGTACCTACTCAGATGCGCACCCGGCCGAGATCAAGCGAAAAAAAGTCTTCAACAATTTATGAAATTGAGAACAGTTTGGAGGTGTCGCATAGTCAAGGGAAGTCCATTACAGGTTGTTGGACCAACCACAGAGAAGGAACGGATTTGCATTGTTGCAGAGCGATAGAAAGGAACCATTAAGTCACCATGGAGGTGCCCAGCCTGACAAGCATCGCCACACCAATGATGCAATCCTAAATGAGATGCGCTGAGGGAAAGAAAGCCAGTGCAAGACCTCATGCATATATTGGGATACACTTGGTGAACCCCCAAGAAGTCGTGCGGCAGCCCGGTGACCTTCTCCAACCTCTCATTCCGAACCCGCGTGATACAAGCAAAGATGGAGGCGCAGTAGTCGAGGCGTCTCAGCACAAATGCATGGACAAGAGAAGCTGCAGCTTTAGAAGTCAGAGAGCGAGCAATGACCCTGAGCTGCCGCAATTGGTAGTAGCAGCTGCGGCACACCTGATCTATATGAGATGCAATGGTGAGTTCAGAGTCGAAGAGAACCCCAAGGTAACGCACTACCGAATAAAAAGTCATAGATAGGAATTGAGAAGAGAGAACGCTCAGGTCGAGCTTAGCCTGCTGTTGCCTAGTGCCCAACCAAATGAATTGGTTTTTTGGGCGTTGAGGCGGAGTCGGTTTGAGGACATCCAATCTGTGAGGGCCCCCGTTGTTCGTTGCATGATGCGTACAGCCTCAATGGCTGCGAGTGGAGGGCAGTGCAGATATGCCTGAGTGTCATCTGCATACAGCTGGTGTAGCACGCCGTAAGATGCTAAGAGCTTGCCAATGTCAGAAGTGCGGAGCAAGTAAAGCAAGGGAGCCAGAACAGAGCCTTGAGGGAAACCAAATGGAGCCGGGGCCCATGGTTGTGACATGCTCTCCGTTCTGTCCCCCTTGGCCATTTTTGCGACATTTGTTAAAACAGTCCACATTTTGCTGTCTTATTTTACTCTGATTACGTGTTATTACAAGATTTTTTTCTTTTCTGTCATTCAGAATGTCATGTAAGTTTCTTACTCCGGCAATAATTTTTTTAGCTCCTAACAATACTGTTCGGTATTCCATAACTTATGCCAAATATATCATAATGTTACAGTCTGTTAAGGGTGTTTAATTTTGGTTCAAGTCAACATGCCATTTTCATAGTTTCACGACATCTCGCCATCGACAGGGTCGATGACGCGCTGTTTGAAGTGAAGATTGATATTAATTAAGAAATCATCAAGTGCGAAGAGCAGAGACCGGCTGCTCAACGCTGGTGGCATCACATCGGTCACGGTTTTTGGTTGCTGGCAATAAAATTGCAGGCCATCTGTTCTGTTTGCAGTAAAAAATTGATATTAATTAAGAAACCTGCACAACCGTACATCGTTTCAGTGACAGGATGCGATAATTCTGTCAACGGAGTTCTTCAATAAATGAAAAATTATATTTCGTTTTCTTGTTTAACACCTATTATACCAATTATTCATTAATTTTTGAATAACGTACACATGCGATCATATTTCGTTGTCTTCCTGTATCCCTATAATGCTTACAGATATGATTTTCGTTCCTCGTGCAATAGCTTTTTGTAAAGCATCACTTCTACACGTACACTTCTCCTTCGTAGAATGCCTAAAAATCCCGTAGCTTTGGGTGCTAGCTACTTGTTGCTGTGTTTCGACATTATGTCTTGTGCCAGTCCCCAGATAGCATAAAGCAGGAGAGCGAACCTAATAATTATTAAAAACAGGCAACGTTGCGGATGAACCAAATTATTTTGTGACACTACAGATAATGACGTAGATGATGATGAATGCTTGATCCTTATTAACAACAACACTTTGTCATATCAAGAATGATTAGCCTAAGTGGGGCGCGGTGGTATAGTGGTGGCGTCGGTGCCTTGCAGTCGAATGATTGCAGGCTCAAATCCCCTTCAAGCCACTGCGTAGGTACTTTGATCACGTCCTCAGATGCTGCGCTCGCGCTGTAGTCTTGAGTGCTTCTGAGTAGTAGAGGTCAAAAGAGTTCTATAGAAATCGATAAATAAACTAAATTTTAAAAACTAGTGTCGTCCTCGTTCTTTTGGACGCGCATTGGAAGCGATCAGAATAGTTAGTCCCTGTTTAGCGTCACTGTGTGATAACAAAGATTTTGAGCGACGCCCTCCTCCTTCATCCAGGCTTGGGACTGGCACTGTCAGAAGGTGAGCAAAAGGTCGTGATCTGGTAGTTTAACATGTATGGCCTTGAGAGCTCTTATTAGACGTGTCTTATTATTCTTTGACAATGCTACAGTCATCTTCATTAAGCACTTTGTTTCGCACATCATCTGGTCACCTGGTGCCGTCAGCTCTTGGAGCTCTGACGACATTCGTGATGTATCCTCTCCAGTGTCTCCTCTCTCTTGTCGCCTCTCTCAGCTCCTCCAGGCGCATGCCAGACCTTTCCTGTACCTCATCCAACCATCTCTTCCTCGGCCTTCCGCGTCTCCTCCTTCCCTCACCGCATGCCGTCATCAACTCCTTTTCCAAACCGTTAGATCTAATCACATGGCCGAAGTAGCTCAATTTCCTCCAAGTTGCTGTTTGCTGTAGTGTCTCCTCTCTCTCTATTCCGAGCTCGCCGCGCACCGATTCGTTAGTTCTCTATCTCCGTCCATGGAATCCTTAGCATTTTTCTCCAAATCCACATCTCGCACGCGTTGATTTTCTTTTCCATATCCAGTGTCTTTGTCCATGTCTCGCATCCATATAGGACCACCGGGAAGATCAGTGCTCTTACCAGTCTTTTCTTTGTTTCCCTGCTCACGTATTTATCTTTCCAAATATTTCCCAGACCGTTCATTGCCGTTTTTCCCATTGTTATCATCCGGCTTATTTCCATAATTATCACTTCTTTCCTCATAGGCCGACCAATTAAAAATGCAACTATTATTTTATTGATATACGCAAAGTGTTCCGCGTATAAAAGGTGTTTAATTTCGCTAATTAACGACATTTTGCGGTCGACAGAACCGATTACTTCGAAGTCACATTGCACTCACGCCATCTTTTTAGACGCTCATGAAACGTGGTCAATAAAATGCTAGATAAGAAATTAACGAGGTCCAAAACTACGTCACTGTTCGCACTCTGACGGGGCCAGTCTCGAGCCGGGGTCAAGTAGGAGGGTGACACTGGTCTGTCTTCTTTGCTGCTACTCAGTGTCGTTAAACGACAACAAGAGAGTCACAGATAGGGCATAGATAATACTTGCACAATGACATTTTTAATGGAGACCGAAACAGAAAATTTTGATTGGTGCGTATAATTGTAGCATTAAAGTGCCAACTATTAAAGGTGTTTAATCAAACTCTAGACTTAATGTACATCTTCCACTGTT